>JAVYIG010008610.1:0-87426 GCA_035222895.1 Strongylocentrotus droebachiensis | reverse complement strand
TGGTGTAGAAAATAAAAATGAATGTAATAATAATAATAATAGTAGCTAGTGTATGGCGCTCATGTCTGTCATTTTCAACACTTCTGGCGCTCCACAATATTTAGCATGGCTGCCATAAAAGGGCTCTAGCATTTTCAAAAAAATTAATTCCTGCCGGGTACCCATGATCGAGTGTTACGAATGTAGATGATCATGAATATCATGCCAAAGGACATTAGTGCCGCAGCAGGACCCAAACCGCGATCCATGTAATCCACATAATGGTGTCGTATGCATTAGACCATGACACCTCTACATTAACTCATCCCAAACCATGTAAATATGTGTGAAGTAAACAGAAATAAACACCAAATATATAAGTGGGTCAAATAGATTTTATTCTTTCAGAATATATTGTACATTCACAATGTGGTGAAGAAAATTACACACTTTTTAAAAACACATCCTCTCTTCGACTCGCAAATGTTCAGTATTTCATTCTTTCATTATCCAAGGTGACTTGGATAAATCACCATGAATTAGTGAGCAGTTGGTCTTTCATATCCCATATTCTTTTCAATTCTTTCATTTTATTAGCATTTAATATCTGCATAGATTAATGATCAGTTCAGAACCAAAACCAAGACCAGAACAGCATTTACTCCAAAGTTAAGCCAAGGGAAAAGCGGAAACGTCCAGATATTGAACGAAAAGTTTTTAAATACATGTAGATGATAGGAGGAGCTTAACAGGCACATAATTGAACTGGGATAGAGACAACAACATATGACATAAACTGCCTTGCACAATTAAGCACTTGCTTAGCCCTTTCTTATTGCCATGGAATCTCAAAACAGATCATATGCTAGCTCTTCAAATAAAACAAATCATAACTCGAAACAAACAACAGTTTATAGAAACCCATCACCCTGCATACAAAGGTATAACACAATGAAGTCATGGTCAAAGCAATATTTTTGTCAAATTCATATACCCTACTTACAAACTTGATTTTGGCCAAAGAGTTCTCGATGTTGAAATGAGACATTGCTTTACTGCAATGGCTATCTTGATGTAAAGGGAAAAACATTAGCTTTCTGCTATACATGCTTCATGCATTTGAAAGATCAGTGTCCATACATATATTGCTTAGATGGAGACTACTTTAAAGCTTTTGAAGTATAGTTTACCTTTGAGAGCAATTTTAAATCGGTTGCCAAAATTGCCAGTTTAAAAAAAAAAGGAGAGAAAGAAAGCAAAATAGAGCACTGCATTATACTATTTGTTAAACTCTGTACGTGGTTGTTTCATTGCATGGTACATTTAATGGTAGCAATAAAATAAATCTGATATTTATCAACAAAATCACACGTTTACAAGTTCACAACTTTTGATATATCTAATAAGAATTCATTCTAAAACTGCAATAAATTGAAATATATTATAAAGCAGCAATGCAAAACAAAGGTGATCTACAAAACTGAAACGATCCAAAGGATAAAACTCAAATCATTATTCATATTTGATATTCAACTGCCAATTCTTTTGTGAATACAAACTATCATGTCATATATATAATACCCAGAACTTCACAACAATACTTAACAGTTACACAGGTTTTTTTTCTTGTCCAAAGGTCTCATTCTCCAAACTCTCGCTCAACTAAATATATTCCTATAAATAGAGATCTTTTCAGATTTATACGATCATCTATACAACAACAACCCTTTCCTAATTTTGGGTACAACTGTTAGAGGTTTCACTGGCATAGCTTTTAAAGAGAGAGGGAAAAGATGTTGTTTAGCGACCAACAAGTTTCTTGAGTCCTTCAGTGCTCATTGATTTTGGTCGTTCCAGAGGTAGACCGAAGGCCCGGTCCCAGATGAGAGAGGCGAGGGTGCCCAAAGCTCTTGAGACGCCAAATAGGACAGTGTAATAGTTCATCTCAGTCATCTTGTAGTACTGTAATCAATGTGAAGAGCAGAGAAGAACAACATGGAGATTAATAATCATTTCAGTAGACGCATTATTAGCATAACCAGTAAACTTCCAAAGCACCTAGCATCAAGTCTTTCGTCTTCTTTGTGCATGGCTGATCGTTCACGAAATGGAGTTAAGTCTTTTGTCAACTCTATTTGTTGCTACGGCAGGCAGCCAGTGAAAACGAATTTGTTTAATCAAATTATGGAAATGCAAGCACTAATTTAAACAAACGGAACTTTGTTATTCCTGGCTAATTTTTCTTGATTGAGGTGTCATATCAAATAATAGAAAATGACAAACTAGAAATGTGATTTTCTGTTTTCTCAATACCGCCCACCAAATGACTTTTTGGTACCCTCTCTTCAAATTGTTTTTAATCACTCATGCGTGAAATATTCATTATATGAGTTGCATCAAATTAAAGAGAGAATCTAAGCTTTACAAATATGTGTCATTTATTAATTTTAATTATGATAAAGTTATGATAAAACATCAATAATTCTTGGTTTCGTTTTTTCTTGGACGCACTGTATATCATTAAAAGTGTTATTTATTGTGCCTAACATGTGAACATGAATATTCCAGCCATGGCTGTCTTTCATGTAGAATTGTATTTGTATGGACCATGTTTGTGCTTTAATAAAAACCATTTTTGAATTGAATGAATAAATAAAAATTAGCCACTGATTTCTGCTTCATTTCTGAACGAGGCTGAATGTTTGCCAGATCAAATGTCAGGTCAACCAGCATTGACTTACCTGAAGCAGAACGCCGCTGTGAGCATCCACATTGGGCCATGGGTTCTTGGCCTTGCCTTGCTCTAGAAGGATGTCTGGTACCAGCTTGTACAGTTGACTGACCAGCTTGAACATGGGGTCATCTGGCAGGTGCTTTAGGGCGAACTGACGTTGGCATTCGTAACGAGGATCTGTCTTCCTAAGAACAGCATGACCATAGCCTGGTACAACCTGAGAAAGGATCATAGTTATGATGGTAACATAAATAAAATGATACTACAGTAAAGGATAGGTGCTTCAGGGCGAACTGACGTTGACATTCGTAACGAGGATCCGTCTTCCTAAGAACAGCATGTCCATAGCCGAGTACAACCTGAGAACGGATTATAGTTGTGATGGTAACATTAGTGAAAAATTACTACGGTGTCGGATAGGTGCTTCAGGGCGAACTGACGTTGACATTCGTAACGAGGATCCGTCTTCCTAAGAACAGCATGTCCATAGCCGAGTACAACCTGAGAACGGATTATAGTTGTGATGGTAACATTAGTGAAAAATTACTACGGTGTCGGATAGGTGCTTCAGGGCGAACTGACGCTGGCATTCGTAATGAGGATCCGTCTTCCTAAGAACAGCATGTCCCCCCCCCCCCCCCATACCCCTAAAATTGTCTATGCACACTTCTATAGAAGGGGTTCTGGGTTTGATCCTTGGCTCAGATCTTACATACTTGAAAAAGGTGCTTCATCCATGTTTTGTTCGGCACTCCGGATCCAGGGGTCAAATGGGTACATGACAATGCTGGGGTAATAAGGGTTATAACAAGGTGATTTTGCTGGTCCAAGTTCTTTTTATATATTTTTTAAAACCCTGATATAACAAGGTAATTTTCGTGGTCCCAAGGACCTTGTTGTAATGAGGGTCTACTGTAATGTTTCTGATGAAGCTACTCTTGGTATAAAGGTTAACATTATCATATGTATCAATAATGGGCTCTAAAACACTTGGTAGCTTATAAACTACAGTCCCACTCATAACCAATCCTGTAAGGAGGGTTATCCTTACCTGTCCTCCTTTGAGTGTCTCCCAGATGAATGCTTTCAACTCCTCATCTGAGACCTCCCCTTTAAGGTCCTCTTGGAGCTTGGTCAACCATACTAGCACCTCCTACGATGGGAAAACAATCACCATGACGACAAAGAATGAGTCACAAGATACATGTATGAAATACACAACACGAATTTCACATATATACTGTAAAAGTAGAAATATTTGCAGTACTTTAATTTTCTTGGATTTCGCGCTAAGATCGGCAAGTGCCAATTTTTAGAACTCACAAAAATATAAGCATGAATTGTTATGCATGTTTTGAACGAGCTGAATTGCGTGCAAAGCGAATTGAAGTACAAGGGAATATGTTTTGGGGTCGCTCGGCGCGAAAAATTAATCATGCAAAATAACAGCATATACAGTGCTTTATTTAAACCTCTAAAATAAAGCCACCCAAGGTTCTACAGCATGTATTTCTTTCCTGAGGGAGACAAAATACATGGCCTTTGTAGACAGGAAGCCTTTATAGAGAGGTGGCCACTAAGACAGGTTTGACTGTAGAAGTAAATATCTTGTGGATACCGACTTCCCTCATAAATCTGATTCACTTCAGCTCTGAATTATGCAAGTGTTGAATTCTCAACACCTTACAATGTGTAGAGCTCTTCATGAGACCTTCATGAATCCTTTGATTGCCATTTGTATATGACACAAGGCATATTTGTTGAGTCGTTGATTTATTCTGGGTCTGGCTATTGAACAAAAAAGAAAATCCCCAATAATTTGATTTCTCAGTAATTATTAACTGCCACAGATTAGAATTTCAACGTGATTTTTAATGGTAAATCTTACACTGGCTTTTTATGCTTGCTTTATTATTATTAAAGACAATAATGAATAAATGGGCTGCATGCCCTGATATTAGTGTTCTCCTTTTGGCTTTTTATTTATCTTTTGATAAAGTTATTATTGCGTTGATCTCAGTTGAGTAAAATTTGCTTTTTTATGTTATGTATCATGTATTCCATGGACCCCGGTCTCTATCATGTCTATTTGATGTAAGCTTTCCTTTGAAAGCAAGCAAATTGTCTTTTTGTTGGCTTGAATGATTACAAAAAAAAAAGAATTTGAAATATTTAATGATCAAATGTATGATCTCAGCAGTACTGTGACTCCTAATGTGAATGGCTTAAAAAAACATTATCATTATTTTTCATAAAACAAACCATTTAATCAAACAGAATAGATACACATTTCAAAGCAGTATTACACATCATACCTACCAAACTTTCATAGCAAAATTAGAAATAAGGAATACAGTTTATTTTGTATACTTTTCCCAAAGAATATATCAGAAAAAGAGAGGAAACTAGCTTGAAGGCCCCCCCAAAAGGAATGGCTGGCAGCTATGTATGAAATTTTGAAAAGTTGGAATGGAGCTTGAATGTTTCATAAGGTCTGAAAAGCACTCACCTGGTTAGCGAGTCCGTGGAGAGGACCGGCAAGACCGTTCATACCAGCAGCAAAGGAGAGGTAAGGATCTGAGAGAGCACTACCAACAAGATGAACCGTGTGCGCGCTGACGTTGCCTCCTTCGTGGTCACTGGATATGAGAACATAAAAATAGATGATTATTAGAATGAGGCAATGATAATGATAATAAAAATATTCCTAACTTTGCAGCGTTTAATACAAAATACCTTCTGTAAGCGCTTTACAAATAGTATCATTCTGGTCATCGGATTCATCAATGCACAATGTGCACCATCACCACTCCCTGGGGAGTATTTCTACAATATGGTCACAGTGAGGGCATATGGCAATTACACATCCTACCAGGGGGATGTTTCACAAGATCCTAAGCTGAACTTTGTAGCCTTAAAATCAAATATATTCAAAAGCAAAAAATCAATTATTTTTGACTTTTCATAAATTCCACATCAAGAACATGAACTGTTCTTGATAATAGAAAATGATTTGAATAAACATTTTACCGGTATGCCTTTTAAAATAACTTTTACAAACTATTTTCAAAGATGCTAACGGTTTTTCATGATTGTTAAGTCCCAACTTAGAGTTTGACTTAGGATCTTTGTGAAACACCCCCAGGTCTCCATTTCTCTCTTGGGTTCAATCAACTAGCGACACACATTAGCAAAGACGGACATCATAAACACATACATGGGGTTAATTAGTTTTTGGCCCCGTTGAATAAAACTTACCATTGATGGTAACTTTGCCATCAATGGCAACTACCATAGTAACATGGCTCAACAGCCAATCAAAATCAAGGTTTCCATGGTAGTTACCATTTAAAGATAAAGGTGAGTTCTGGTAATGCGATTGTATTGTGAAAGAAAAGGTGTGGAATGGATCAGAAACAGTTGATCCTGTAGCATGTAAGTATTGGTGTGCACTGAAAGGTTCTGGAGTCATCAAAAACATAATTGGCCGAGTCTTGGTAAAGCAACAAGCACTGTACATATGGGACAACACACATGGTGTCGGGGCTAGTACTACCTTGATTTCCTTGTCTTTCTGTGCTCATTACTCAGCCAGTATACATTTTCTTCCAAAATTGTTTGGCACATGTCATTTACTTGTAAACTTGAACATTCAGTGTAAGTTTTGTTTGACTCTGTGATAATTAATTTTCTTTTTTTTACCAGAACTGGAGTTTATCTTTAGTGGCAAAATTTATGCAATAGGGCCCTTACCTGTGAATTGTAAGGTAGAGTCTCATGAGCTCTGTGAACATGGGGTCGTCATAGCCAAGCATCTGAGCAAAGTTACCAGACCAGTCCAGGTCCATGTTGATAGGGCACACGGAGGAATCCCTGTACATGTTGCGATAGATGATAGCAGCTACTGTGGGGAGCTTGGCAATCAGGCTCATTGCATCTTCATAGGTGTGCTGGAAGCAACAAGAAATACAAGAATAATAGTAAGTATTTAAATATCATAATTTGAGGGGTCAGTGACACAAAGATGTAATTCCATTTTGGCCATTTTGAGAAAAAGTGGTTAATGTGTCACTGAGCCAATGACTCTCTGAGAGACTCGGGGGGTATTTCTTGACGGGGAAACTGTGTGCGAGACTTGAACACACATTAATGCTATTTCCACCAAGTCGGGTGTCAGCGAATTATGACCTTTTTGAACATTGAAATTGAGGACCATCTCCCCTTAAAGTGACTTCATAACATTGCCTCAGATTCTGAAAAAAAATCCTGAATTTAGCTCATGCCGCAATCACGATTATAAACCTTTAGGTCAGAAATGGATCCCAAGACTTTTACAAGCCAATCGCCTGTCTGATTATCAAGATATTTATGATTGGAAATCGAAATTTCATTTGTCATTTTCCTAACGGTTTTTATAACACTACAGTCTATTGGGGAAAACAAGTATGGTAAAACCGGTCACTCAAAGATTCTTACTTGTTCGAAGCACTTCATGATAATTTTGAAGCTCAATTTCATATCACAGACACTGATAATACGTAGGACCATGCATCTCAGATTTAACATTGCTAAACGATGCCTTTAATGTAAGGTAAAGTTGGGATTGGTTTGAGCAAATTTTTTGCTGGAGCAAATGTCGAATCACCATTGCAACCTACCTCCCAGTATGTTGACTTGTGTACACCCTGAGCGTATGCCTCAGCAAACTTGCTCTCGCTGTTCATGGCTGAGATAGCGGCACTGAATTGAGACATGGGATGAAGTGAGCTGGGAAAATTATTCAACATCTGCACGACGTGGGATGGGACGGCTGCTCTCTCGTTCCACTCCTTGGAGATGGCTTTTACCTGCGGAATTTGAACAGAAAAATATTGATAGATAGGGTATATACCTCGTGTGTCCGGAACAGGTTGGTTATCTGCAGTTGAGAAGTTGAGAAGCAATGCTTCATAAATATTTACAACATAAAGTTGGGCAATACAGGGGTGATAGGTTTTTTTCCTCAAACCCCCCTTGACTAAAAAAAAAGAGCGGTCAGGGGGAAAAGATGGCATCTAACAACCTTCTTCCCCTTAAGAGTAAGAAAATTAGGAAAAATTGGAGAAAAATTGGGTAAAATCTGGAAAATTTGGGGTAAAATCAGGAAAAATCAGGAAAAAATAAATTAAAAAATCTGGTAATTATCAGGCCTGACAATATATTGTAAAGGACAACTGTGTCTGATATTTGATGCTGATTTTTTTGTACAATCCAATGGCAAACCTGACATATTTACATTTAAATAATTGTCCCTAAAAAGCCACCCCTGTTTTATGCTTCACAGTTTTGTATCTTATAACACAGTTGGCTTTGAATACAAATGGCTTTCTTTCTCAAGGGATTCTTGCAATTGGTAATTTGTATAAACTTAAACAATTTGGGGGTCCTGACTTAGATGTTGGGTGCCCATGTGTCCTGGGCGCCTGTTACTGTCTAACCCTGCAGGCTAACCTACATAACCTGGAGCAATTGTTGTTGAAGAATAAGCCAGAGCTACAGTGTACAGCTAACAAACCCACTCCAGCAAAGCATAGAGTCAATGCTAAGGCTGATCAGCAAGTTTGACAGTAGACTCACGATTTGAATTTTCAAAATATTCTTTCTAACATCGGTAAGATGAAAAGATTGTATTTTACTGCTATTTAGGTGTCATCAATCGTCACTAAAGTACCGATTTTGAGTGAACTCAGTTGAGTTTTGTACAGTGGTGTTTGAAATGTTGAGAATCAATAGAACAGTTTTTAATACACAGCCAGGATAGTAATGCGGCTATGTGTAAACAAACCTGAGCGTCTGATGGGATATCCCCTGTGACCAGGAGCCAGAAGAGACCCTCAGGGAGTGGCTCCGATCCACCGGGAGCCTTAGGGAGGAGCTTCTGACATTCAGGGAGGCTGTAACCACGGAAACGGATGCCTTCATCTGGGTCTAGCACAGACGTCTCTGTGACGAGGCCCTTCATGCCACGCATACCTCCATACAGCTGTAAACAGACAAGACAAACATGTAAACTGAATTGATACTCACAACTGGAAAGGCATGTCAATTTTACAGAATATGATTACCAATGGATAAAGATCCTCTAATAATAATAATAATTATAATAATACATTTATAGAGCGCAGAAACTATCCAACATTAAGTATATATTCTACTGGTGATAAATCCAAAGGTTGAAGAAAAAAAAAAAAGTCTGGCAACAGAATGATAGAAATGATGATTTCAGAGGCCAAAAGGTACTTTTAAAGTATAGCAATAGTGAGAAATGACACATTTTAGAATGACAAAGTGATAATTTTGTTTTGCTTCCGTTTACAACTACTTTGCACATGAACATGTTTATTCAACATAATAATAAATAAATAAATGAAAAATTTATAATTTTCTAGTATATTTCATTGGCTTTGGTTAATCCCATGCTCAAACTTCATAAGCGAGTAATAGTTCTCACAGATACTCATATTCTCATAACAGTGAAGTCATATCTGGTTATTGCTTTTCACTATCATTATTAATACTTATTAAACCTTCTTGAGACAGAATCAGAACTTACCATGTCTACTTGAATCTCGCCGATGACCTTTGCGCCACATTCTTTGCGGAACTCTTTGATTTCTGCCTGCTTCTCTGGAATTTGGTTGGCAAGAACATCTTTTAAATTCTATTGAGAGTGAGAGAGAGAGAGAGAGAGAAGGAAATAGAATGGTAAATAATGTCATCTTTGTCCGAAATAGTTTATTAATAAAGGGAGACTGGAACTGTACATGTGTAAGATTGGTTCATAAGGTTTAGAACATACAAGTGCACACAGATTGACTGGATTTTGGCCCATTAAAAATAAGCCTCTCTTATACGGCATAGTGACACAATTACACAAACCTGGTGGATTTGAATGGACCATGAATTAAAAAAAGATTGTAAAGAAGGCTCTACATGTAATACACATTTTACACCAGTAACCATGAATAATAGGTGTCTGACCTAGGACACTCTGACTCTGGCATGAAAAGAGGATAGACCAATTATTTTTGGATGGCTGCCATTACTTTGACCCTGCTCTGACTCTCAAACACTGGATGACCTCACAGAGTTCAACTTCCTCTACACTTCATTACCCTCACCCTGGTAAAAAAATGACTAATGCTTGTGGCTACCGGTAAAACATGATTTGCTTTTACAAACGCACACATGTGCACTGTGTATGTAATGATCAGAATTCAAATGATTTGTATTTTGTACCATACAGGATGAATCACAATTTTGCAATGGATAATTAACAACTGTACATACAAATTCTAACTCAAATCATCGATTACGGATGTGAGTTTTCCTTGCTTACTAGCTTTCTTGCTGACTTTGATACTGCCATCAGCATCACATGTTTTTCATTTCGTGACTCAATGACTCCTGCATGATCCTGTCAGTTTTCCCAAATCATAATTTCAAGTTACAGACAATCCGTGTCAACCAGCTAGGTTAACAAATTCTTATCCTATTGAGCATCAAAGACGAACCTGGCAATAACTGATCTACATTTTTGTACATGTAGTCTACATTCGGAAGGTTATTTTGTTTTTTTGTTTGTTATAATAGCAACAGGAACATATGATCACGGTAATTTAATGCATTTTATTGGTTTTAAAAGAAAGCCCACAAACATCCGGGAGCTCTTTTAAATTTTTCCATACAGCTTTATTTTAGCTTTCTATCTGAGGTAAATTGCTCACAAATCTTGTGTCTTTTTATTTGAAAGCATACAGGGTTCATGTACATACATACTTTAGTGAAGAACCTAGAGTACATGTATATGTAGATCATGGAGCACTTCTGAATCTATCAAGACTATGGTACGATGGTACGACATACACTGTAATTACACATGTACTGCACTAGACACACGTTGTGCACACAGTACATTATGTAATCTATCAGTGCAAGGATCAATTAGCTCCTATCAATACAAGTCAGTCCACAAATTAGGCAACTACATGTCAAGTTCTTGTAGGACATGCACGTGTGTAGTTCACAAAATTATACATTTAGGTCTACAGTGTGTAATTTCTTATAATTGAACCCTTTCGAGACAGGATTTATTTTAAGGTCTAAAATGATAACGTATTGTTCTTCAAATAGGCAAAGTACATTTCTTTCAATTCACAATAATTAACTAATAAACTCATTTAACTCATTGAAATAAACTATATTATGTCTCTGAAAAAAATATGTACCATATGTGGTAGAGATTTTATCAAAACGTTAAAAAATTGTAGATTTTTATTTACATAAAAACTGTGCTGAATCTCTCAACATGTTGCCAATTCCATGATTTTAGCTGGGATTGTTGTTGGGTCCAGAATGGAAGGTAAGAATTCAGTGAGCATACAAAATTGACCACTCAGCTTACTGTACATCATGTATTTTCCTTTTAAAAATTCCTGGCATCAAGCACATTATACTATTGAAACAAAAATAAATGCAGTGTGTGCAGAAATTGCTTCCCTTTCTACTCATGCACACATGTATCAAATGGCATATTTTTAGAGCTCTGAATCAACATTATTGAGCCAAACCTCAAAATAAGAAATGATTGTCGCAACAGGGTTTTAAAAGGAGGTATCATAAATTAGTACATGTATGTACTGGTACTACATGTATATTCCATAAACTAAAACAAAAGCAGTTGGAAAGACAGTATTTTCTAATTTGATGTGATGAAATGTAGAGTGTGTCTATGTGTATCTGGATGATAATAAATTGACATGTACACCACTGTACTATAACTATAAACTATTTTTAAAAAGGCAGTTGGAAAGACAGTATTTTCTAAGTTGATGTGATGAAATGTAGAGTAGTACCGTATGTCTTTGTGTATTTGCAAGATAATCTTATAAAGTATGAAAAGATAATGTTGTTATCGTACATCGATTTGAAGTTTTCAATGTGTAATTTCTAATACTTCGAGAAATAAAAAAATAAAACAAAAAAACAATGCCAAATCAGATACACATACAGGTATTTTTATGTTTGTTCATATGCCGAATGAGATGCATGAATGATGAACTCTAATCATGTACATGTACATAAAGATGATGAATATGATAATACCGGTAAGCTGCATGAACTCTGACTGAGCAACTTTCAATATTACTTCATACATGTATCTCTTGCATGTAACGTATATGCCTATGGAGGGGCACAGACACAGCACGCCATGTACATGTAATTCAGTATGCTCATAAAGCGACTACTTAGACATTACAACAATATCAAAAGGGACTGCGGTCCAATGACCACTAGGTTATAGTTTACTAAGTACTAAGGCTGCTATTGAATACCATGGGGTTAACAGCTATGGTATTGTTGCAGGCATTGTGTGGTGCACGATACTACCTGAATGATTGATACCACAAGATCACAATGTCAATAAAGTCATTCAGTCATTCAGATACAGGTATGATGCAATTTCATTGTCATAACTTTCAGATAATTACATGTAGCAGAACATTCATGTGATGCCTTCATGTGTAATATATGTTTCACATTGTGAACAGGTACATGCATGTGGACTGGATAGAGCTAATATTGATCAGATTCCTCATATATTTTGATTATGGATAGATACACTTCTTGATATACTTCTATAAAGTTAAACCATGATTTTCACTGAAATCCACATTCTTATTTTAATTTAGGACTACAGTTATACATAGGCTACATTGTATACATTGTACAATGTACGTGTTTATAAGGAGTTCAAAAGTCCACTTTAGGATTACTAGGGATTAATCTATCATTACTTAATTTGATCTCTACTACATACATGTACATCCAAGTGTATGTGTTTGTATGGGACAGGGAGAGAAAGGTGAGCTTTAAATCCATGTAACAATAAGCATCCTCCATGAGACAATACAATTAGAACATGACAATTTTAATTAAAAAGTGAAGTAAATATGACATGTACAGATCTAGATACCTCTACTACAATACAGAACATGGGTACCACCACTCTAAATTGTATGAACAGATACTATTTATAAGGGCGCATTCGGGGTTTCAAAAATGACTGTGAAAACTTATCAGCATACTGGTACATGGATGGCAAACACGTGTATGAAATACATGTAGATGTAGATGAGGGCACTGGGAAGTGTATTTTTATGCTCAGTCTGTACCGGTACTTTAAAAAAATAAGAGGGCTATAACAAATAATCTCTATACCAGCAAATCTTTTAAAATGGAAATTGCACATTCAGGTTACAAATTATGTATAAAATGCATGTACATGTACAATGTAGCAAAATGATTAGAAATGAATATATAGCATTCCCACAGATTACAAATGGCTCTTTAATAACCAAACATGATTGTAAATGTAATAAAGTTATTTTGGGCTACTACAACATGTACCTGTAATACATGTACTGTATGCATCAATACTACACACCATTTTCATATTGCATTAAAATCTATGCAAGCTTTTATTCATTCATTCCAAAATAATTCATTACAAATTCACAACTACATAATTGGAATGGAACAAACAGGAAATATGGCTATAGGTACCGTATTGAAGCCAACTTTAATAGTGTTGTTTTTTTGTGTCAGCCTCCCGACCCTCACTTTCGTTTTAATGGGTATTTTCATTTTACTTCATTATATTATGACTGATCTTTACAGAAGTTGGCAGCCAGCCAGCCACATGACTGAGTAAATGAATCATTTCAGTTTTAATGACTAGCAAATTACTTCATGTACACATGATCCTGTAAGTTTTATACCTCTTCAAGCTACAATGTAAGCGGTATATATTGAGCAAATGAGAGGTGAGGTGACTGAGGTCAGGAAACTTTTATTTAAAGGGATAGTTGAGTTCTGTTTTCAGACCGCAAATGCCTTCAAAGTGCAGGGTTATTGCTCTTATTCTTATCTTTGACATTTCTAGTGCCCTTTTAGAACCTAGAATTGCTGTGAATATGAAGGTAATTTTAGACCCCAAACAACTTTTTCAAATTATCTAATATTTGTGGTGGTACACAAGTATTAGAAATCGTTATATTTATGGATTATTCAGCCGTTTCTGAACCGATTTTGATCAAACAAAGATGATTTTGTCATTTAAATTGCATGTTCTTTCAAATTTGACACTCAGTTTTTCATTATCTCACAAAAAAATTATTTAGTGTAGCACCCTCTGCAACAGAACTCAACTATCCCTTTATGTACAGTATGTCCCATTTGCAGGCCCAAAAAATGAAAAGGTTAAATTCCAACGGCATTTGAAAGATAATACTAATATAGAACTTCCCCCCAAAAAAAGGGGGGGGGGGGGCTTGAAAATGTCTTTAAGTAGGAAAATAACGACTATTAGTTGTCGAATCAACTTAATGCAAGGGTCACTCTGTGGCCTGGACCCACCCTCCTCAGGTCATCACCTTTCTTCACCTGAGCCAATTATTTGTAACCTCAGGGTTTCACCATCACTTCATGTGCTTTACAAAAAACAAAGGCAAAGCATCACTCTTATCAGCAAATGTGTTAGTCCAGGCTTCACCCTTTGAATTATTTGCATAGGTGATGCTTCACTTTTGTCAGTTTTACATAGGTGAGGCTTCACTTGTGTCAGTTTTCCATAGGTGAGGCTTCACTTTTGTAAGTTTTCGGCCGGTCTGAAGCTTCACCACTGTTTCACCATACTGGCCATTTGCATAGTTCAAGCTTCACCACTGTTTCACCATATTGGCCATTACATATTTCAAGCTTCACGTTTTGAAATCAAGCTCCACCAATGTTTACTTATAATAGTAGACCATGACTGCAATGGTCTATAGTCATGATAGTAATTCCATACTGCTCAATAAGTACCAAGTCAACCAGGTTTCAATTCAAAGATACAGTAACATGTTTATTTTGTCATGCTGGGTACAATACCGACAGCTCGTAGGCTACTAGTCTCGTTTCCAGACTTGAGGCTGGCCTTTCAGGCACGTATACTGCGAATACTCACGCAACTAGTTATGTGTAGGAGACTAGTAGACTACTCGAAAACGATCTCGTGAAATCTCGAAATCATTTTCGCTGGAGAAAAGTTCGGTGACCTCAGGACGATCACTCTGCGAGTGCATGAGTGACCGGAATAAAAATTAAATAGTTGTTTTGAAACGCACGATTTCGACATGATTTCGACATATTTTCGACGCGACCGGTAGTGGCTTCGATGTCACATCACCTGAACAAACAAGGCGACCGATTGGATTCGATGTCACATCACCAGAAAAAACAAATTACTCGTCAAAGCTTCACACATTTCATCAATTTGTATAGTAAAGCTTCACCCAATGAAGAAAAACGAACGTTAGGACTTCACTACAACAACAAATAGGTCAGGGTCAGGCTTAGGCGTCGAGTCGACGTCGATATTTGGCGACCTCTGAGGAGGGTGGGTCCAGGCCACAGAGTGACCCTTGCATAAGTGCTACCAAGTCATTAATAGTCTGATTTTCAGACCATTATACCGAATGGTCATACGTTTTGTGCTGCGCAAAGATTCAATGAGTTTAATTTTGGACATAACAAGAAGTGGGTTATTGATGTAGACAAATGTTCATGTACCCTACTTTATACCTTTACCTTAACCCGAGATTCTGGAAGAATGCTGTGTTTTCGACTGAAAAATTTATTGTGATTAGCGGGCACTGCGGATTGACTGGATTATGTAAGTCCTTTTCATATCTTACTGTCTATTATTCCTCTGCATTTTTAACTTTTTGACAGAGTAGCAGTAGACAATTTTTTTTTAAATGTCTGTGTACTTACTGTTAGTTCCGATGCATTTCTGACTCCAGCTCCAAATGCAGGAAGGACATTCTGTGAAAGAGAACAGTCAACATTATCATCACAGCCAAAACATTCAAGAAATCATAGCTTAGGTAAAATACATTCTTGATTTTACTGAGAAAACCAATGCTATTTATCACTTGAGGGTGTCTGAACGATTTTTCAATTTTCCCTTTTGGATCGTTTTTCACCATTACGGTTAGATAATTCAAAAAATCAACTAGGGTCTAGGCCTACTCAGAAGAACACATTTCAACTTTCAAGCCTCACCGATGTTTCTATTAAAATATACAGCCCATTAAGTTACTGATAAGGGTCTGAAAATCATCATTTTGAGAGCAGATACATGTATCTTCAAAATTGTAAGTAATAAGTGGTACCAATTGATTGTGCATGATATCTTGCCTTGCAAATTATGAAATAACCTTATTTTTGATGGATCACATTTAAAAATAAATTAGCTGTAAACCCCTGTGCGCAAGCAAAGTGGGGTCTCATTGTTTTTATGACTTTGTTAGTTGCAGAGCGCACGCCGATCCGACATCAAATTTTTAGATTGCGATATCTCCGGAATCCTTTGATGATAAATTTTCTAGTTGAACCAATTTGAAGTAAAAAACTTTGCCGTACATTTGGTAATCATTGAAATAATGAATTTGTGTAGAAATCTTAGATCGAATTGAATAGCCTATCACCAGTCGGGGCGCTGGTCCAAGAATAAGGATCGTCTGCATAAACGAGGACTGTTATTATAAATGGGGACCCATGCGTCATAAAAAATAAGGATCGTCCACATTTTCGCAAACGTTTTAATATTTTTGAACGGCGCATAGACGATACAAAAAATAGATTCTGCATTGATTTTCTTGATGCATTTTACATTGACTTTTTACAAAGACTTTCACATTATGAGCGATAAATCCTTGGGAAGATGGACAACCCATAAAAGTAGTCGGCGAACTGCGGTTATTTTCTTAAGTGGAATCTATTTTTCGCATTGACAGTGGGCAGTTCAGTAACCCGAAACCTGCAGAGCGCCAATAAAAAAAACGTAGGGTAGCGCGCCCGGTATTCGGTCAATTCCCAGTATTCGGTCAGACAGCCGTTTCAACAGCTGTAACAATTTAAAAAATAATTAATGAGCCGCGAAACTTGCACAAATCAGGCAGCTGAACAACTTTTCTTAACTCTCAAAATTAAATCAGATGTAGGGCCCCGGAAAGATCTCAAACTTAGCTCGAAATTGGTCAGTGTCGCACCACTTTCTGCACTTCCACGTTCTGTTAGCACATGCGCTAACATGCATAGCCATATGTAGAAGTCTATTGCGAAACAACTTTGTGTGCTATCGCAATGAATTTAGTATGTGTGTGAAGAGGAGCTCTTCCGTGTTCGCTCCAACGCAGCGAATTTGCAAATGACGCACTTGCCGATGTGCAAGAGGTATTTATACGATACCCTTGCCATGCGGTATCGCTCGTCCAGTATTCGGTCAACGCATTGACAATCAGTGCTTTATCGCGCAATTGTGTGAAAATAGCGCGCAAATACGCTTCGCTCCTTTGCAACAGAGATTCCACGCACAAATCGCGTGACCGAATTCTAGTCGGCGCGACCAAATTCTGGGCAGAAAAATGCTCCGTCTTCTTTCGGAAATATTTTTCTTATCATCATTCTTTATTTTAAGTGACTATTAAATCCTGTTAGAGGAATATTTTTCTGTTCTTTTGATGGGTAGATTGCAAAATAAAAGAGGCAAGAATTCAAAATATTAGTGATTTTCCCTTAAGTGACCGAATACTGGGCACTCTACCCTAATGGCTAATCTAGATCTATATGCGAAAGGAAATGCAGACGATCCTTATTTTTGAGGACGCATTTTTCCGCGTTTAAGAGGATATCCTCGTTTATGAGGACGATCCTCATTCTTGGACCAGCGCCCCTGATCACATTTTGTATAGACCTCTAGATCTAGGTCTAGTTCTAGACCTATTTTCAAAATCTCTGGCTCTGCGAACACAAACTTTGAAGTTTGGTTACCCCTCGGCCCTCCAGCTCCATTAAGTACAGGCCACTGACGGGTGTATTTTCTCCGTAACTTAGTAACATTCTACCGAAAATCTTGAAAAAAGTCTCTGACATTATATACTGTCTTCTAGATCTACTTCGAGACATAGAGTCTCCCATATTGGCTGCAGCAGTGCGCCTCGCCTCTACCGTAGTGTGTAGCGTGTGTGTACGGCCTTATACGGCTCAGCAGCAGCCACAGCACAGACAGCTAGCCACGGGCGAAGACTCGTCGGTAAGCACTGTGCCGGTGAAATGAACGCCTCCCAACGCGATGATATATTAACCTGAAAAAAAGGCTGAAATAATGGAATTACATCTAAAAAATACTATACCTTAGCTTGCGAAAGAAGTCGCCTAGTGGCTATATTGACGAGAGACATAATTTAAAGTTGATCTCAACAGCAATTTTCAAATTAAAAAGAGGACTTGAGCCCAACAGCACCGGTTCCTTCAAGCAGCAGCGTAACGGAAGCTCTCAGCTCTCGCCAGGTCAAATGGGGTCATGTCATATCTGCATCATGAACATGGTGCCGGTGATACCGGCCTATATCGGTGTTCATTTATTTTGCAATAATTACGCCTTTAACTTTTTACAATTTTGTGTATGATAAAAATGTGGTTCATGCTCTTCGCATTTTTTCAAATAGATATTAGGCCTATATTTGCAGGACAATTAAGGGGGGGGGGGGGGGGTCGAGGGGGATCGAGAGGGGGCCGGGGGTTCGAGGAATACATGTTTTGTTCTCGATCTCTCAACCCATCCCAGGGGAGGGGAGGGAGAATTTATGCTTTGGAAATTAAGGGGAGGTCAGTTATTCTCACTCATTCAATAGGGCCTTGCATCATCCAATTGATTTCTGTTTTATGGTAATTGTGAAATTTGCCCAATTGTTTTTGTTATATATTATACCCCCTTGACAATCCCCCACCCCCAAAAATCACTCCCTAGGACAATTACCGCGTCTAGAATTAACCCCAACCCCTGAAAATTACGCCCTTCTCCCACCCCCGAAAATGGGAAGGGGGGAGGTCGATTCATCCTGATATCAAGTTAATTGGTTTTAATAAAAGCAGATTTTTTTTTTTTTTTTGGGGGGGGGGGAGGGGTGTAATTGTTCTTGGGGGGGGTTATTGTCCCGCTGGTAATTGGCCGCGGGCAGTTTGTTCAGGGGGTAATTGTCCTAGAACCTAAATTTATTTTTTATTTTTTAATTATTATCTAAAAAGAGGATCATTCTCAATGTGTTATGACTAAGGAAAACAAAAAGTGATATCAAAAAATGAAAAAGAATTTTAATTTGTCTAGGATAGAGGCCCAAGTATCTTTAATTAAAGTGATAAGGCTTTAACAAAAAAATGATGAAACTCCTTCAGCCAAAAGAGTTGATGATGGACTTGCCCTATAATTATATTTTTAAGTTCTAAATGTCTTTAACGAAGGAATGTTGCCCAATAAAGGCCTAATGGTTCGTATTCTAGAATGCGACTATGCTAAACAACAAAGTAAAGGCCCCTCCCTGTTAGATTTTGAAATATGGAATTTCCACATTGTCTCTTATTAGAGTATGACGTATCTTATTCCCTTCAAATTATTGCTGTCTTTAATCAGAAAGGTAGTGATACAATGCACAGGAAAGCGTATGTATTGGATTTGTTTATACCTTACACAAACCACACTTTGATACAACTTTAGTTTAGTACAAACCAAAGAACAAAAGTTTCATTTGTAGGCACAATTTTGAATTGTTTATTTACGATACAAATAAGTAATATACATCTTATAGACAACGGGCACTGCATTTACAATTTACAATTATATACATTTGCTTAAAGGCTATCATAGTATACCATATTGTGTACAAATTTCTTCCAATATTAGTGGTTTCACTGTTCAATTTCTGTACAGTTTTTACAATTAATTTTGCAAGTTGTAATGCTATTTAGTTCTTAAGAATTGCTACTGGCGTGTAGATTGGAGAGTCAGAAAAGCACTGTGAACATGGCTAAAAGTTTACTGCTCTTTCTCTAAGATGCCCAAAGAACAAAATAATGCGAAAACAACTATAGAAGTAACAGTACATGTATTTCTAGCACTTTTCTCCAAAATCAAATCCATCCACTATTTTAGGAAAACTAAATGAGCTTAATATTTCTACAGCTTTTTTATGCTCAATTGCATCTTTTTCTTGATACAAAATCTATGAACAAACTGACAAAACAAATTTCCTTTCCTGTCGATTACTTATGGTCATGTACCACTGGAAGACAATTTAAACAGTTCATCAATGCATCTGATCCAGGGCCAGGGTTTATTCAATATAATCAGGGCCCTGTTCCACAAACCTTTTTGTCAATAATAAGTTGCAATAATGATTATAAGCTGCTGAAATTGTTGAATTTGATTGGAAGAGTGCACATTTGTCATAGAAATGTGACACTTGTTATTGATAAAAATTGATACAATTTTTAATAATTATTGTATAATTGCTTTTATCATGTATGTACATGGTAAACTGTTGTAACCATTGCAATTCAGTCGTTGGACTGTGAGAATGAATAATATTCAATAAAATCCATCAATCAATCAATAACAAGTTTTGTGGAACAGGGCCCCGGACCAAAGATCTGAAGATTATGATGATGATGATGGCTTCTTGTAAAGCTCTGGTGTCCCACTCTGATGGGCGCTCATGGCGCTTGCTCTACAATTTCTCACATATTCAACAATCCTGGTCAGTATTTCAATTTAAAGTTATTTCCATTAGTTTTCATTGGCATTAGTATTATTCTGTATTGGCTGAAATATGACCATCTGAATAAAAAGATTTCCTATAGGAGCTCACTGTTGTTTTGCTCTGGTTCATAACATTAGGAAAATGGACAATTCAGAAAATGAAGGAAAATTTGAGAAATTCTAAAAGTAGATTTTTATTATGTCACAGCTTCGGTACTCTATGGACTCGGCCCTCCTGATAGATTGTGGAAGGTTATTCCACAGCTAAGGTCCTCTTTCAAAGAAAACCAAGATTAACAAACTACTATTTCTTTTCATATCATGGAGACATACAAGGCATTGATGATGATGTTTCTGACATCTGATAATATAGACATTTAAAATTGCATTGCAATGTATCATTTGAGTAGCGTACCAAATAGTGGAAACAATTTCTATAAATAGCATCATGATTGCAATCACATCTGAAGAGAATTAACATAAATTAGACCCACAGAAAAACTGTCCAATATACGGTATTCATATGACCAGCATTTTCAGTGCATGTAATTGAAGAAAATGGTGGTAAAGCTAATTTTTTTTAATAGCTAAAAAGCATATATTAAAGTTAAGTCACTTTATGATATGCTCCTGTGGAATTTTCCAACCACAATACTGCATACCGTAACTATAACACTGTGATTTGATGCATCAAAATAAAAGAACGTTGAAGATTAGAAATATGTGTGTTCATTGCTTATGTAAAGGTGAACACTTCTACACTCTTTAAAGTTGATTTTTAGACATGAAGATGAATTCCTTTCAGCAGTTTCAATCTATCTGTGGACTTCATTACAGGTGAATTTTCCGGTATAGATGTAGACAGTTCACATTTCACCGGGCTAACTGCCTCAAGTCTTCAAAGTCACTTCTGAAAAATGTCAGTTGCTCCTTTATTTCAAATGTTTTAAAGCCTGTCTGTACTAGCTTGGCCAGGAGGGATTAGACCACCCAGTGTGGTCACTGACAGGTGGTTATCTCATCAATTCAGCTCTCAATTAACATAAGAAAAAGAGGATCATGGGGGACCAACGGGCACCGCTTAGGCATTGCTTTCTATATATAGGGAGCAAGTAGCTACAAGTAGTACAGTGGGGCTGTAAAGGAAATACATTAACAGCCTTTAGAAGCCCACTCTCTGTGACCAGCCCATAGTGCAGATTGACACATCCAAGAGCAGAAGCTGGGTAGAGATAAAGAGGCTCAAATATCCTTATTTTAAGAGTTCAGCATAAGCTAGCTCCAATGATTGCCATTGACATTGCCTATGGCTAGCTTTGATCCTCATTGTCCTCATGACTTTGAAGCTTGAGCAGCCTGGGGATAGAAAAGAAGAGAAAAACAAAATAATACATTTATGGGAGTATAACATGCCTGTCAACCCTTCCAAAGCAAAAAATTTGAATTTCTCTAGGCAAAATTAAAAATACAATTTTGTATACATTTCACACAGAATATTTTAGAAAAAAGGGAAGCTAGGGTTCAAAACAGATACTGTAGCTTGAAGACCAAAACGTAGGAATGTATAACAGGAGATAAATTTGTACCATACATAATGATAAGGTGTGTCACGCATGACTGCATGTTTTATTCCATAGACTTTGGTGTGATTTGGTGTTAATGTGTCTTTATTTCAAGCAATGCTGTAGTACCTTCAACCAAAGTTTATTATTATTATATAGGATGTTGGCATGGAACCTCAAACACACATGAGATCTCGTCTTATAAAGACTTCATATCAATTGCAACTAAGAGATAGGAGACTGCAAACGTGCGATTGATTGGAGGAATTGCAATTGATGTGGTTCAATCGCAACTCTTTATAAAGTATAATATATATGATGTATAAGATGGGGCCCTGATCATTGTTTCTCTTACAAAGGTTCCTTGTCTCTAAGAGAACCTAATTTGGATAACGAATAGCCCATTCCAAGTGTTAAAGCAAAGTTCCTTATTCAAAGTTCCACTCCACCCTTCTCACCTGCTGTGTACCCCATGAGATGTAATCTGGTTTGGTTGCAGCATGGAGCTCATCAATCAGCTGCTGCACGACCTCTCGTGAATCATCCAACTCATCAAGATTGTCCTTGAAGATATTCTCCTTGCGGAACTGCTCCAAGAAAGCCTCACGCTTGCGGAGCTTGTCAAACTGGGAGCATGTCCTCTCAAACAGCTGGAGTGAAACATAAGCATAGAATCGATTCTTTACTCTCTTTTAATCTAGCAACTACTTTCCAAAGGAAAAGCCTTGTAGAGGTGTAATTTACAATATAATATAATATATTTGTAATATAATTACCACTTCCATCATACAAATAAAGCAACAACAAAACAAAAAAAGCAAAAAAAGTAAACAAAAACAAAACACGAAAGAACATTGAACCAAAACGAATGAAACAAAACAAAACCACCACAAAAATATATATATAAACAAACAAAAAAGCCTCCCCTCTCTCTAAACAAACAAAAAACAGTCATCCACATATGCACACAAATGTAACTGCATATGCACAAAAATGTAACTGTAATGCATTGCCAAAGAAGAACATGTGTAGAAAATGGTGCAAACCTTGAAAGGCATTAACCAAATTAAAAGGCCAAGCAACAAAGCAACAGTTATTTATACACACATTTTAGAGTTCCCCAAAAAAGGAAAATTTGATTGCTGATACCAAAAGAACTTCAAATGCATTTCATCTCAAACGACTACAGATATGACAATACCATGAATGCATGAAGTTCCCTATAAATCCAAAGAGACTGATACAGCAATGATTTAAGGATGATTTTATATCTCTCCCCATCTTTACGTGCCATGTCATGAAACGTTGGCGACCATGGAATGCCACAACTTTCAAAAGATGTATAAGAGTCAAAAGAATGAAACTCACTGAGACGATGCTGGTATGGTTTGCTAACATCAAACCACTGACTCTGTGGGCTGTCTGGACATAGGGTGACTTCTTAGAAAGAGCAACCTAAGGAATTCCAAAAAAAAGGGTAAAAAGAAAAGGAAAAAAGAAAAGAAAGAAAGAAAAATTCACTTATATTGCATGGATATTTCATGGATTCATATGGAGAAAAGTTTCATAGTTGCTTATCAACATTAGAAAGCTTTTAAGTAATAGCGATAATCACACTAATTTTTGGTATATTGTATTGCCCCCCCCCCCCCCCAGCAGGTATATATGCTGAGTACAACACCTGATGAATGTATGTAACACTTCTGTAAGCATTCTGTCGTGAAACAGGTTGGAATGTATATTGTGAAGATTCAGGCATAAGAGTTACCATAATGTATGGTACAAGTTTATCTCCTCTTATTATATGTTTAGGGAAAATAATTTAGAAAACATGCTGTAACGTTTCTAAATTTAGTCATTTAAAAAAAAAGAGGGTTTCTAACAAACATACTAGAACAAATTGGTATCAAGTGAAGTTCAGTTATTATTGATATACCTGAATACTTGCTGGTCCCCACGGTATGAAGTTAGCAAGTTTCCTTTCTCGTATTCTCTGCAGACTCTTGTGGACCTAAAAAGCAACAAAAGAAATACATTTAATACATGGCATTTTAGTCTCTTCCATCGACGTCATTAAATTCTGTATGTACTCTTGTTTTGCATATTCTATCTAATGAATTTCATGAATTGCTTTTGGGTTGTGAAATTTACAGCGCACAACAAAACTGCAACCTAAATTCTTCTTTTCTGAATTTTATTTCATGCTTCATAGCTCAGCGCCATTTAATGAACAGAGCTGTCTATCAAACCGCTACAATTCTCAGGGATATTCTCAACTTCACAGTAGTTGCTCCAAGCACATCTGTTTTTAATTTTAAAAATAATATTTGTTATGCCTGTTTATAAAATGGGTTCACGAGTGTAGCCAATGAGAAGCCTCGAAATGGATCACATGTGCATGCATTAATTTTCATCATACGCACATGGAGTACATTTTGGTGATAACAACAGCCAATTTCTCGACTTTATACATATATTGTAGACCCATCTTATAAAACATATAATAAATGTTTTTAGCTCGTGCATTAGTGATATGCAATGCACTTGGTTATGTCATAATGAGCCGGACAATGAACTTGACAAGTCTCGTTTGTCATCCTACTGTTACTTAATGCGTGCAGTGCATATTCACCAATTCTCTTGCAAACGTGTATTATTTGTATACTGTCTTCTGTGCTAGAATTTTGTAGAAATAAAAGAAAATAAGTTATAAATCAACATACCTGTGTGGGGTCAACTTCTCCCTGTATGATGTTGAGAATTGAAATATAACAATGGCTGCTCTGTTTATCTCTCAACGTGGTGGAAACCATGATGTTCTTGGGCTGCAGCAGACGACGCATCACATCGAGGACCGTCGTCTTCCTGACGCTTGCTAGCTGCGATTTTTAATGGAAAAGACAAGAAACAAGAGGTGTCGTGATTAAGTGGTTTAAGCATTGAACTTGAAATTCAAAGGTCGTGGGGTCGTTTGGCAAGGCATAAATCTACATTTCCCACTCCATACTCCAGGCAGAAAAGGGGTCATGATAGGATGATGAAAGCCTTTGTGTAAGTAATTGCCTAGGCCCTCACAGTAACCATACGGTAGGAATACTGATGATAATGATGATGTTGGTGATGATGATGCATTTATACAGCGCTACAGATATAGAGGATTCTGGGACATGATTTGAAATGTTCAATTTCATGAAGAAACGTTTCCAACGTATTTAAGGGTGTCGTCTTCTAGTGGATACGCTGTTGGACTGTGGATCACATGGTTCACGGTTGAAGTCACGCGGCGGCACTACTGTCCTTTGGCAAGACATTAATCTACATTTGCTACTCTTCACCTAGGTGTCATGTGGGTACCGGTAGGAAGGAATTCCTTGAATGCTGTGAGCACCAAAATCAGACACATTTCAATTGAACTCCCTTAAAGGTACTATGTCCCATTTACAGGCCAAAAAAATGAAAAAGTTAAATTCTAACTGCATTTGAAAGATAATACTAATTTAGAACTTTCCTAAAAAAGGTAGGGCTTGAAAATGTCTTTAAGTGGGAAAATAACGACTATTAGTTGTCAAATCGACTTTAGGGCTATAGAGCTCAAAAGTGATAGTCTTGATTTTCAGACAATTGTACCAAATGGTCATGCATTTTATGCTGCGCAAAGATTCAATCAGTTTAATCTTGGCCATCACAAGAAGTGGGTTATTGATGTAGACAAATGCTCATGTACCCTAACTCTTTTCATGTATGTTATTACCAAAGAAGAAAAAAAGTCAGTCAGTCACTCAATAGTGTCTGACAGTGAAGTCTAGCAAGTAAACAGGTTTCCTTGCATAATTTGAATATGAGGACACTGATAACGTTTAAATTTCACAGATAGGACATACATGACATATTCATAATTCCTGCAAAGTTCTACAGCATTTGAGGTTGGCAGCAAAAGGGACATAGTACCTTTAAAACGTACCTATTTCCTACTTCATTCGCTATTATTTTGTTTGTTCAAAGTTATGTTATTATTTGTTATTATATTGCATATTAATATTATTGTAAGCGTTGTGATATAGTGTACTATGAATAGCGAAGCTATATGCATAATAATAACAGACAGTCATTGGGTTAATATTGGAGCGCCTTGAGCACCCTGCGACGTAGATATGAGCACTATAAAACTATCTAATACGATTACTACAATATCATTATTTACCTTTGTATCTGTCCCTAGAGTAAGAGGGGTGTATCCAGTCATGAGGAAGTGCAGTCTGGGGGTGGGGATGAGTGAGGCTACCAATCCAATCAGATCATTATTCATGTAGCCAGGGTATCTCAGCGTGGTCGTGCTCGTGGACATGATAGTCGATACCTAGAGTAGAGATTAATGTTGAATTTCATAATCAACAAAAAACAGTGGTACAAATAAAGCCTCGGTCACAAATGCCATTACGAACTGCTACGAACGATTTTCAGACAATGGAAACACAGGGAGATTTGTACAAAATTATTGTTCGTACGAACCTTTGTGACCGTAGCATAAATCACATGCAAAGATATTTAGCAAAATAGCAGATATGGCCCAGAACAATGAATTTACCAAAGCACAATGTAACAGATCAAAAGAAGTAAAAGGTGTGAATTTGATGAAAATATCTTCTTCCTGGAGCATCTGGTTTTAACACGACAACAATTTTTGTCAATAAATACAGATCAGGATTTTCAAATACACGATACTTTTTACATAATCCTTACAGAAAAAATATATTTCTTTGCACAGGATATATATATATATATATAAAGACATACTTGAATATTTGAGTTTACAATATGGACAACTTCAGCATTAAAATACAAAACCAAAATCTACATCCTCAAAAAAATAAAAAAATAAAACTATTTATAACCTATATGATTACTTAACTTTCTACATATTGGATCACTGATTGGTTAGCTACCACTCAAACAACTTGTGCTCTCAAGGTTTCATTTCTTCATAATAACAGACAATGGCTGGGTATTTAAGAGACATGTTTACCATTTGATTGATCTGTAAGAAGTCTGGTTTCTGAAGATGAAGTCTTTCGGTAGCTATCCTGTTCAGAGCTGTGTTGTCCAGTACAACCTAGAATACAAAGATAAATGGGATAAGAATCAGAATGTTGGGATTGAAGAAAAAAAGGGGAAAATCATGAATGTGCACAAAAAGTGCACATCATGCATCCAATGTTAGCTTAAAGGAGCTACACAAAGAAAATTCACTAACAACTGATAATTAGAGCAAATTACATATGGATGGAAAGATTTTCTCTTGAAAAACACGAATAATTTGCTGAGAAATCATATAGATATCATGGAAAGGCGTAAAATGCAAGTTTTCAAGACCCTTCTTAGACCCCAAATGCAATTTTTCAAGACCCTTCTTAGACCCCCAAGCGCCCCCGAACGTAAGCCAAACACACGAGCGTAGCGAGCTATGAATAGTGACGTCACACACTGGACAAACAGCTCGGTACAGGAGTCGCGCGTGTATTAGTCTGCAGCTAGCCAGTCGTGTCCCGTGTGTGACGTCACAAATATTGACGCTCTACAAAGGACCGCTGAAGGCAGAAAATCTGGATCTCAAAACTAACATTTTTGAGAGTTGATTACTGCGGGCCCCAAACATATTTTGAAGAGGAGAGTTGTTGTATTTGATCAGTAAGGCTTCCCCTTCGCAATGATATGAGTTTTGCATCAATTCAAAACACTTTTGATTCTTTGTGTGTCTACTTTAAAGTTACATTCTTATAGATCACTGGTCTTGAAAGCTTTATAGACCTGTCCTGGAACACGGATGCGAAGTGTGGGACCCATTCACCAAGGATAATATTCGGAAGCTAGAGATGGTGCAACGGCGGTACACCAGGTTTACCATAGGAGACCACCGTTGCACAAGTAGTGTCACCAACATGCTCCTTCGTCTGCAGTGGCCCACCTTTGAAGAAAGACGTGCTCAGTTCAAGGTGATAATAATGTACCGCATACTCAACTCCTTGGTTGATATACCAGCTGCGCAATACTTCAATCGGGCCTCAACTGAAGATGCATTTTCCATATGTTCGTACTTGCACATATCAGAAAACCTTTGTTCCTGACACCATCAGACTGTGGAACCATCAGACTGTTCTTCCTGCAAGTGCAATCACCTGTACCTCAGTAGCCAGCTTTAAGACTGAAGTGCAGAAAACACAGTTGCGCTAGGATTGCGCCTGTTCTTTTTAACCGCACATAGATTAGATCTTCCACAGCACTGTACATATATATCTGAACTAACGGTACTTCAAAGTACAAAGATACACCAACAACATGGTGGCCTGTACTTCAACAGAAGAAGAAGGGCTTACCACACAATCACTGTTCTGGGTAAGTCTCTTCAATGTCAGCATGGAGTTGTAAGGTTGGACAACGACATCACTGATCTCCTGCTGATTAGGAAACACAGAGTAGGTCTGGATTAACTTCTTAGGGAACCTGTAGGAAGAGACAGAAACAAAGACAGTGTCAACATGGAGTTATAAGGTTGTACAACGACATCACCGATCCGTAGTCGTATTATACCGGATTGCCCCCCCCCCCCCCCCCCCGAGTCAGGCCACGGGAAAGACACGTAGTCTCTTTATGCTGCACCCCCTTTAATTAAGAGCTATATAAAATCCAGAGTAACATAAGTATAACAAATTCCAAAGTATTTGTAAGGCAATGTGTATGTGACCTTTGACCCTATGATGTCATCAAAGTTATCTCACCTGTCATTGAGCTTCTCCAGGATGTAGGATCCCATACCTGACCCGGTTCCTCCAGCGATGGAATGGGCCAATACAAAGCCCTAGAAAGAAAATAGAATACATATTATTCATAAAATAATAATAATACATGAGATTCATATAGCGCCATTATCCATTCTAATTAAATGCTTAAGGCGCTTCAAAATATTAAGGAACACATTACATCATGACAAAGGAATCGTGTACATATACATGAATGTATATCTTAAATATGCAAAATTCAACAAATAGGATTTAATCAGATCAGATCAGATACATGTAGCTGAGCCTGGCACTCTATGGCACAGTACAAAACATTGTTGGGAACATAAAACATTGTTGGGAACATAAAACATTGATCAGATACATGTAGCTGAGTCTGGCACTCTATGGCATAGTTCAAAACACTTTTGGAAACATGAAACATTGATCAGATACATGTAGATGAGCCTGTCCCTATATGACATAGTTAAAAACCATGTTGGGAACATAAAACATTGATCAGATACATGTAAGCGAGTCTTCATAAAATATGTGTGACATAAGAATGTAAGAAGCCTTCCAAAGCAACATTTCTGAAACAATACAGACACTTTCAAGTTGTCACTCAGATGCTATCTATAGATTCGCTGCAGTAATATAGTAGGTCTGATAGTGACAAAGAATTATTATTATAAAATATTGTACAGTACTCTCACAATTTATGATATAGAAAGAGAGTATTGACAGTCACATTGAGAGATGGGGGAGGGAGAACATGAGAGATGACGATGAAGGGAGAAGTGAAGGATGCAGATTGAGAATGAGACAGGTGCTCTGAAAAAATACAGATGAAGCGACCCAGAAAGAAATGATCTACAGAGATCTGCAAAGAAATAAAATAATTCTTATTAACTTACCTCCAAACTGTCACTGTTATCTGCTTCTCTGTCTATGATGTCAAATACCTCTTCATACAGTCTTTCACCCTGCAAAATAAATTTTAAAAATATTGTGAAATATTTCTTCACAGAGCTTGTCACCCAGTAAAAACAAAACTCAATTATGATATCAACTATCTCCTCTCACAGTTCCTCACCCTAGAAAACGAAAATGCATTCATGTCAAATACCTCTTTGTGTGATCATTCTGTCACCCTACAAAGCAATACAACAAAAATCAAATACCGTACTAATACAGCATACTTAGGCCTAAAAAAAAAAATGTTGTATTGCCCTAAGTACACACTCACCCAGTTCCGGTTGAGTGCACATAGCGGAGAGAAACCAGAAATCAGAGTGATGCGCACGACACTACAATCCCAGGTTGACCTACATGTAGCAGTCCCACAATACTTTCCGGTGACCTTCGCCAGAGTTTGATGAACTTTTATTCACAGCCTTTTAACCCGCGTAATTGGAGCAGTGCATTTATCCGGATAATGCGCGTAGATAGAAACTGCCCTTCCCTGGCATTATACGCTTATTTCTTCAAACGGATAAATTCAGTATAACTAATAGAAACACGCTAGAGTGTACAGTAACCTTATACCTCTAGTCACTGTAACAAAAAAAATATATAAATGTATAGCGGCTGGAGTCTCACGAAAGCACCAACCAAACACCAATACAAACCTGTGAATAGCCTGATGCCCAGTTGTTTCCTGCCCCACCGCCATCCTTAGAGATGAAAATATTCTCTGGATTGTACAGATTAGCATAGCGAGAGTTCTGGATTCCATGAATAACCCTGGGTTCCAAGTCTAGCAGGACTGCTCTAGGGATGTAGTGTTCATCGTCAGCCTATAATGACAGAAATAAAATTAGTAGTATAATATTTTTTTTACGTAGCTTAAAGCAGGCGCGGATCCAGGATTTCTTAGGGGAGGGGGCCTAACTTTTTTTTTTGCTCCCGAAATTTGAAAATCGCGCCGGCCGAAAAGTCGCTCAGTGGGGGGGGGGGGGGGGGGGGTGGGGGGGGGGGGGGGGGGGGGGTAGTGAGCACATTTTTTTTTTTGGTCCTCAAAATTTTTTCAATTTGCACCCCCCCCCTTGAGCGCCAGGGGGGGGGCCCAACCCCCAAAAAACGTAAAAATCACGTGAATTTACATGATTTTTTTCTCAAGGGGGGGGGGGGGGGGCCCGGGCCCCCCGGGCCCCCCCCTGGATCCGCCACTGGCTTAAAGTGACTCAGTAACATTGGTGAAGATTGATGAAAAACCTGTGTAATTTTTATATGAAATATATTCCTCCTACTGTACTAACCCTCTAACATGTAAAAAAAAGCCTGAAAACATTCTCAAACGACAAAGATATATATATATTTTTTTTAAAGGAGTCACTGTGCAACACCCTTTAACAGTAAATTCTCCCAACCATTTTAGAATTTTCCTGACCGTTTTTTCGATGTAAATAAGACATAAGACAGACTATTACAAATCTTTCAACAATTAAATGTCCGAAAAGTATATATATCCCTGTTGCAGTTCTAATGTCCTTTGCCAAGAGTCACAAGACATGACTCTAAATTTGCCACATTCCACCTAGGTGAGGTACTGGCACAAATCAATTCTTTAACCTGTGCTAAATCCAACATAATAATAATACAGCATGAAAAAAACCAATATGGCCTAGAACAGAGCAGCAGCAAAAGATCTTGCTTTCCTACAGGCAGTGACAAGAAACAAGGATTGCCCGGACTTATTACCTGATAAAAGAAGACGTCTTTCCGATCAGTTCCATCGGTGGCAAAATCCTCCAGGATCCCTTCAGGGCTGATGCCATGCTCCAGACACAGCTGCTTCCAGAACTCCATCCCAACTAGAGATTGGAACAACAAGACAAATTAAAGGCATCGTTAACAATGTTAAATCTGAGATGCACGGCCGTACGTTTTATCAGTGTCTGTGATATGGTGTTACACATTGTTGAACGATGCCTTTAAATCTGCTTCCAAAATTTGATAATTTTGAGCTCTCCAATACCTGAAATCACTCATGAGTACAACTTTAGGTTCGCTGAAAATACATTGAAATGCATGTATCAAACATAACACGCATTTCATTTTTAATAAGGCTGCGACGAGTAGTCGAATACTCAAGTACCGGTACTTGCACTGTTGACAACTACTCAACTCAAATAGTCGGCCGCCATTTTGTTTGTTTTTTTTCCCCGCGCCTGGCACTGTCCAGGCCGACATGATACCGTGGGTTAAAATGTTTCCCAGCTCAATCACTGTCAACTCACCAGTCAGAAACTGGGACCAAATGTCCGGATTTCTGTTTGGACTCAGAGCAAAAATAGATTATCTGTCATCTTTGGTTTTAAAAACTGCATTGTTTACTATCATTATTATTATTAAATCAGCGCCTTCAACTGCAACTCGAAGTAAACTTGTGTGAGTTTTTGGAGACGGACCTGGGACACTTCTCCCGTAGTATGGTGGTGGCAACAACAACAACAACATTTTGTTTTAATTTAAATTATTAAAAAAACATGGCGTCCGAATATTTTAGTATTCGCCTGTAATAGGGTGTCTGAACGATTTTTCAATTTTCAATTTGGGATCGTTTTTCACCATTTTTGTTTGATATTTGAATAAAAAGTGTAATCAGAATAATACATTCCAAAACGCTGGTATATTCATATCATTTTGGTCAAAATCGACGAAAAAGACGTCCACGCCAAACAGATATCGCGCGATATGCAAGCGTATGCATATCGTACGCATGCTGCTAAGCCAATGCGCGACTTGCAGCTTGAGCCACGTTGTCTCCGCGATGCCTGCCATTGACTAGTATGGGTAGCCGTTCGCGCAAAAAAACCAGGAAGTGACTACACGTTATAGTCAATGGCAATATCGCACGTGCACCTACACATTGTCTCCGGGATATTGCCATTGACTATAACGTGTATTTACTTCCGGGATTATTGCGCGAATGGCTAGCCATACTTTCATTCACTATAATGTGTAATTGAATTTCGGGTTTCGTTCGTTCGCGGAGATGTTACGCGATGTAACCATGGTTTGGACTGAGCGGAGCGCACGCCCCATAATTAGCTGATCCACCAAATAGCGGGAAGGGTATTTTTAAACTGTAATCAGTTGTGATCCCTGGGGGCTAGCGAAAATATAAGCGCATAGAATTGTTCCTTAGGACTGGGACTACTTATCGATCGGGGCATCATATCTCAAAAGTGGCAAACCTCAAAGTTAGCCAGGACACAATGTTTAAATTGCTGTTTTGACCAAGATATTTTTAGAATTTCGAGATGACGGCCTTTGGAAATATTGGAATTCACTTGCTCTTTCATATGACACCTCATTTATTGAGTATCACCTTCAGGATCTCAACAGATAAAGGTTTGAATCTCGATTGAAAAAAAAAACTTGATTTTTTTTTGCATGGTCGCGCAGTGCACCAAGACTGCATAGGGATGCGTGCAATCTCTATGGGAAGAATTTTAGCACACAACATCGGGTGCGCGATCAGACACCCTACCTGTAGGCTGTAAGCCTGGGAGTGTACTCAAGTACTTCATTACACGGTTATGCACAGCCTTAATCACAACACGAAAATAAAAGCTAAATATATCAGTAATGCAGGCAGAAAGTCAAAATAAATTAAATTTCAAAGTCAAATAGTCAATTATTTTCCTTCATCAGAAGGGGCACAGGTCCGAGAATGGGGATTGTCCGCATAAACGAGGATATCCTCATAAACGCGGACAAATATTGCATCTTAAAAAAAAAGGGTCGTCCGCATTTTCAGATTTTTTTTTCCTCGGCGCTCTGGGGGTTTCGGGTGCCCCAACTGCGTGCTGGTGATGGGAAAAAACTTATTCCATGTAAGAAAATAATTAATAACCCCAGTTCACCGTCTATTTTTATGGGTTGTCCGTCTTCCCAAGCATTTATCGTTCATAACGTGAAAGTCTCCGTTCAAAGTCAATGTAAATTGCATCAACAAAAATCATTGTGGAATCCCTTTTTCACATCTCCAAAGCGCGGATTGGAAAAAAGAAACGTCTGCGAAAATGCGGACGATTCTTTTTTTTGTGGATGATGTCCGTGTTTACGAAGACAATAATCGTTCATGCGAACGATCCTCAATTTCGGACCAGCACCCCTAGACTCTTACTGTAGATCTATATGTAATCTATTCTGAGCACTTTATTTAGTCTCTGCTGGTGAGCTCCAAAGGCTCACACTAGAAGGCGAAAAAGAAAAGTTACAACTTTAATAACAGGTAGATACTACAGACTACATATCACAACATCATAATGAGCGTCTGGGACCGATGTAATTTATATTCACTGCCTCACGTCACGTAATCAACAGCCACTTTCTCCCCTTTGAAATTCACAGTTTATCATACTCACTTTGGTTCCCGCATTGTCCTAGCTGTAAGGTAATAATTTCTCGAGGCATAATTGTTAATATATGGCTTATTTAGCTCGTTTTCTACAAGGATGTGTTCGAGGATTTCGTTTTCGTGTTGGCGCTAAATTTCGGAAAAAGTATTATAGAGGGAGACATAACAAATATAGCAACAATCAAAGAATGAGTTTCTGACCATTCGAACTATACCCCCCCCCCCAAAAAAAAAACAAAAAAAGAGTTTCTGTTTCTGTTTCTGATTCGGTTGCGTCGGTATACTCTCAGTCTCAGGGTTAACTGTACTTCACCAACGTATAGTTACAATATCATTTAGGTCTACCTTATTATCAGTGCTATCATATTCACCAACATATAATTTGGCATAAGCAATATGCATGAGACGTAGGTAAATTGTCAAAACAAAAGATTTTCTATGAATTACGTTTGTCATTTTCTTAACATAGGCCTAATCATAATCTACTTTGAAGTATTTCATGAATATATTATACATGTTCAATTTTTGTTTCCATCTATCTTTCAAAAGATTTGTTTCCATATTTGTTATAATTATCATGCCTATGTATTGTGAAAGAAATACTCATATTATATACCATATGAAGAAGTTTTCTAACTAAATACAAATATCGTTTTCTGCAAAAGTGAACATTCTCATACCTTATCTGACAGGGCTTGTATTTGGATACGGGTATCGGAGATCATATTATTTTTCACTTTAAATTTGCCTCATGGATTAAGGTTAAATGTTTGAAAACAGTGATAAAAAAGAAAAGAAGAAGATAGGGAAAAAAGGTATAATTATTGTCTAAAAAGATACTAGAAAAAAAAGGATAGACAGATAGGGAAGAGGAAGGAAGGGATCGAAGGAGAGAGATAGAGAACGAAAGAGAGAGAGAGAGAGAGAGAGAGAGAGAGAGAGAGAGAGAGAAAGAGAGAGAGAGAGAGAGAGAGAGAGGGAGAGGGGGTTGAAAGAGATCAAGTACACTGACAAAAATCTTGGCATGACTAGTGAAAGGGTAATAATGATCATGCGAACGCAAATATTATGTTTGCCCAATTGATATTTCATTCATTGGACATGATTTGAAAAGTGTTAAAGAAAGCGTAAAGCAGTTGAGGCTAAGCCGAAGGGAATAATTTTGTTATCTTTCTGATATAGCCTATATGATATAACAGTAATATAGTAATGATGAATTTTTGAATCTTTTAATATGAGCATATAAAGGAAAAAGGGGTCCATATAAGCACAAAGCCTTTTCTCAACAAAGGGGGAAGGGAAATATAGGCATAAATAGGGAATGAGGGTTAATTAAAAAGCTAATAGGGAGTCTGGGGGGGGGGGGGGTAATCCGTAACAAATACATTTTTTTTACAGTAAGCTGCAGGTGTTCCAGGCAGCTGTGCGGGACCAGATGGCATTTGCACCTGTAACCCTATATTTTCACAACATCCTTTTCCTATAGGTTTAAAAACGTATCAGGAGACAATTAAGCACCCCCAGAACATTACCCCCAAAGACAATCATCTTCCAAGAACAATCCCCCCCCCAAGACAATTATCTTCCAAAAACACCCCCCCCTCCGAAGACAGTTATCTTCCAAGAAAAGTTAACCCCCCCCCCCTCGAGTACAATATTCCCCCCCCCCCGGAAAATTACCCCTATACAATTATTATCCCCGAGGGCAATCACCCCCCTAAGCTAGACAATCGTCAATATATATATCATGTGCGACATCCCCCAACACGCATAATTATGTAGGCCTCCATAATAAAGGCAATTGTTCCGAATTAGGGAGTTATGAATACATTTTTGTGGAAAAAATATGACTTGATTCAATGTATGAAAGTGACTATGGGTACATGCTATTATTCTTCATGTACTACTTCTTTGTTGAATGCTATTCATATAGCTAAATGTGTGAGTGATTTTTTTTTAAACGCCTTTCTTTATTACTATCGAATTCAGTAATAATATTTTTGTATTTTATTCGGGAACCTATAATATACAAGCTTTGCTTCTTAATAGGTTCCCCATAATTATCCCACATCATTACTTCCATTTGTCACATGCCTATCGTTGTTTATTGTGTATTCTCTTGTTAAACTGTATGTATGAGACAATCTTGTTATATAAATGTGGAACAATAAAACAATCAAACACACAAACAAACAAACGACACTCCCTTGAGAAAAACAATTGTCATAGGATTAGATCTCAATAGAAGGTAAAACGTATTTAAAAACGACTATTTAAACTCTGTCTCACTGGAGCCCTATATTTTGCTTCTCCTTAATTTATTATCGACATTTAATTTCACAAAATGCATCAGGTTTTAAATCATATAAGAATTTCGAATAGCAGATGAGATAGTAGGACCTTAATCCAGCTGAAAAGACCTGTCCTTTTTGTCAGTAGTATTATAAGTTAGTGTTAGAGGTTTCAAGGGTGTGTGAAAGCAGATAAATTATATTTTAAAAAAAAGCAGAATCTTACTTATATGGGGAGGGGGGGGGGGGACGACGAGATCAGGGGCGGCCGAGCGACTTCCAAAGTGGGGGGGGGGGGGGGGCACCAACAAAAAAGGGCACTTTCTGGAAAAAAAGGGCACCTACAGTGGGAAATCTCAAAGCGAAAATATACAATTTTGTAGACAGTGGTATATACCCCTACATTGTGATTACATTATCAGGGATGATTTCAATATTTGTTTCTCTTCATACATAATACAAGATATCGCTTAAGCATCATACTTTACAGTTGGGTGTGATGTCTGAATATGCATTTACGAGCGAGCGAAGCGAGCGAGAAAAATTTTAAAGATCTGTGAGGTCGCAGTGCGAAAAATTACATCTTATAAAGAGGAAAAAAGCCAATCGTGATGGGGTTATAAGCACATTCTCATAACGGAAGACTGAAAAGACCTTTGATAAGTAACATAATTATATCATCTTTAAATGCGAGCGAGCGCAGCGAGCGAACTTTGGGGGAAATTGCTCTTAGTCGCTTTAAATAAGGGGCACGTTTAATGATTACATGAAAAGGGGACAATTATCGAAAGGGATAAGACACTTATTAGAAAAGAAAAGGAGCACTTGTCAAAGTACAAAGGATAATTATAAGAGGTGAAAATGAGGCATTTTTTCACCTGAAAAGAGGCACTCACCAGTGATGAAAAAGAGGCGTTTACGAAAATGGGAAATAGGCATTTGTTGACGGAAAAGGGGCACCCATCAGATTTTGATAGGGGCATTTATAAGAGGTGAAAAGGGGATAGGTCCCTTATTAGAAAGGAAAAGGGGCACGTATCATTATTAAAAGGAGAATTATCAGAGTTGAAAAGGGGCACTGACCAGATATGAAAAGGGGCACTTATGAAAATGTAAAAGGGGCACTTATAATAAAGGAAAATGTGCATTTGTTGAATAAAAAGGGGGCACCGTTCAGATTTTTAAAAGGGGCAGTTATGAGAGGGAAGGAGCTCTTTCTTTTCAATGGGGCACTTATCATAAGGAAAAGGGGCACTTATTAGAAAGGGAAAGGGGTAGTTATGAGAAAGGGAAGGAGCTCTCTCTTTTTAATGGGGGCACTTATCATAAGGAAAAGGGGCACTTATTAGAAAATAAGAGGGGCACATGTTAAAATGAAAGGTGTGCTCATCCGAGTTTAAAAAAGGGGTAGTTATTAAAAGGAGAAGGGGCACTTCTTACAAAGGAAAAAAGGGGAAGTTGTCAAAGTAAAAGGAGCACCTCTCAGTTTTGAATAGGGCAATTATCAGAGGTGAAGGGGGCACTTATTAAAAGTGAAAAGGGGCACTTCTCGTACCTGAAAAGAGGCACTTACTAGAGATTAAAAAGGGCACTTATTCAAGATATATTTCAAGATTTATGAGAATGGAAAATGGACACTTATTGCAAAGGAAAATGGGAACATGTCGAAGGAAATGGGGCACGTGTCAAAAATAAAAAGGGCACTCGTCAGAGGTGAAAAGGGGGAAGGGGCACTTTTACTAAGTAATAGGGGCACTTGTCAAAGTAAAAGGGGCACTTCTTTCAAAATAAAAAGGGGCACTTTTCCTATGTAAAAAGGGGCACTTTTGGGGTATCTGAAAAAGTGGGGGGGCACTGTGCCCCCCCTGCCCCCCCGGGAGAACCGCCTCTGGACGAGATCCTCGCAGACGCAGAAGATGGAAATGGAGCTAAATTGTAATAACGTAGGCTTATGGAGACAAATTATGCAGTTTGTATACATGTAAACAAGAATTAAAATAGGAAGAGAATATAAAATTCAATTTTGCTGATTTCCAAGCTAATTTTCCATCTGCAAATTGGGCCTAACTGTCAAAGTTTCATATTTTTTGTGATAGAACGGGTTTTATTTTACATTTCTACGTCAACTTAGATCAATAGATTCAAGATTCAGGTTCAAGATTATTATTTCTGTCATACCCTAACAAAAATATCAGCTATAAAACATAAAATCATACGTTGCAAAATTAAAAAATTAAAAAAAAATTCTGACGAAGGTTCATAATTTTGAAGGTTGGTTGTTCCAAAGGGTCATTCCAAAGGTACGTATTTCTGAAAATGAAATAGGATTCGTATATCCGAAGGTTAGTAATTCCAAAAATGATCTAGAACCGTTTATTGTTTTTTCGGTGTTAAAAAGTTTATTGCATTTCCGGAATTATGAGCTTTCAGCAATTTGTGTTTTAGAAATACGGACCTTCAGGATAATATGTATATATATATATATATATATATATATATATATATATATTTGTTAATAAACCTTAAATAGAAATACGATTCCCTCCCATTTTTCCAGAAATGCACTGTCAGCTAGGCAAAATGGAGGGATTTATTGGAAGAACGCTAAGTTTGTGTAGCCAGCAGGCAACAGGTCTCTCTCTCTCTCTCTCTCTCCCACCATTTTCTCTCTCAACCAAATGTTTGCCTGCTTATCGAGTCAAAACAAAAACAGACGGAGAACAATAACATATCCAAAAGAACACTCATTTCGTATCAATTTATGCAGCGATTTTTATTTCTTTCTACATGAATCAGCAAAAGGGGATCTGAACTTGTACTGTGAACAATGACAAGCATAATGGTAAAACAGGAATATACCTATAGATAGGTGAATTGGTAATGGATACATGAATAACCCCTTTTATGTTATCTTTACATTATGGTAGTACTGGGGAAATGATTGTTCAAGCACCTAACCGTACTTCTGGAAGAAATTAACAACAGTTTTCTTTGGTTCTAAATAGGACTTTATTTGTTTAAGGATAATCTAACCTTGATAGACATCTGCTCTAAAAGAAAGCAGACAAATCAGAGATATTTGAAAGTTGAATGAAGTCGGACACAAAAGAAGAAAGTTATGTTTTAAAAGTTGTAACTATAATATGGGCACTTCGAATTGGCTGAACCGGTAATGGCACTGTGACCCAGTAGTGGACAACTTTCTCATCATTTTGTTTCAACACACAAAATGACTATAATGTCTTGTTGTCACAAAGATTCAGAGATTCAAGATTTCTTTCTTTTTTTCCTCTTGCATGAAAACATTACATTCATGAACAGTAACAACAAGTTCACCGTCAACTAGAATAAATTCATTAACAATAAAACAGTTATAAAGACTTTAACAAATTTGGAAAAGAGGTGGTCTGTAAAAAAGCACAGCTTGTTAAAACACAGATCACCTTTATAGGAACAACAACAATTGTTTTTTAAAGAAGTAGATTACAATACAGGGGGAGGGGAACTAACAATACCAAATCTAGTTACAAATGTAGGACTGATGAGTGTCTTTTCTTTTTAGAGAACCTATAATGATATGCTACAAATAATATATTTTGGGTAGTGCCCCAAGGGAGAAGGCACTTTTTAATAGGAGAAAAACAGAAATTAATAATATTTTTGTAACGACAAACTGGAGAGTTGTCCGTGACTATGTCACGTTCCAATTGAAGATTTGTACATAATATGTAGTGATTTCATATTTCAAACATACGTAACTTTCTTATTCTTGTTTCGATTTATTTCAAACATTAGCGATTCTGTTCTCTTATACTTTCATGCAAATGAACTTATTACAAAGGTTGGATTGACCTGTCAAGTCATCAACAATTATACACTTGATAAGGATGGGTAAATAAAAATTACCATGAGGAGTGTAAATCAACCATAATTAAGGAGTCGTGTTAGGGATCATTGCATTTCTTTGGAATTGAATGTACTTCAATTGAAACAGTGAAATTCATTCCAAAATAGCGATTAAAGTAATAATTTGAGATTGAAGACTTTGATCCCGTATATGACTTCCCTAAACAATGTATTTCCACTTCTTAACATCTATAGAGAATGAGAGAAGTAAAATCAAAATTTCATTTTTGTTCTGGGATCCGGAATGGTACACTTTGAGCAAAAGCTTAAAACAAACCCCTCCATTTTCCAATTGTAATCAATCAACATATTAATTACATTACCAGAATGATATTAATCAGAAACTTGCTGAAATACAAATCTTCAAACTTGATTATTGCGCTCTGCTTACATTGTCCCCCAAAAAACAATCATGAATTTCAAGCATCTTGCTTAATACACCCAAGTGTGACACTGTTCAGCATGTTATTTTACATAGTTCAGAAAATCTGAAAGCAATATATACATTTTCTATAAGAAACAAATCCATACATTTTTATTTTCTTTGAGTTTACTTCGATTTTACTACTAGGCCTATTAAAAGTAAACCCCAGCTTTCAATTGTGTGACGAGACCCAGGGTGATACAAACAGTTATATGGATTAAAACAAAAAGCTTGTAAAATGTTAATGAGAAGATATACTGTTAACTGTGTCACTATCAGACTTGCCATGTTCGTATACTCGCTAGTAAATTTTTAGCGTCAATTTCACATTTCCTTGTTCGTCTCAGTTAAGCAAATTTACAACAAAACGATAAGGCTTTGAAATAAAAATATGAGCAATAATAGGTATATACGTCTTCTATGCATAACAAACCAGAGTTTTCTTTAATGGAAATCTATTTCACGTACATACTTTACACAAATGAAATAAAAACACAAAACGACTATTGATTCAAAGGTTATTCGCGCCGTTCAAACGAAAATAATATAGTATTAATGACTGCTTTGAGAGAAATAGTTGTTTTTATACGCTCAAGGGAAGGTTAGAATTGCTATTACCCGAGGCGTGCCGAGGGGAATAGCCCAATTGTAACCTTCCCGAGAGCGTATAAAAACAACTATTTCTCGAATATTAAAGCAGTCATTAATACTTTTATATGCCGAAAACAAAAGAGTCAACTAATGACACCACCTTGGCCTTTCTCTAGTTTATCTGCACGGTTGTTTTTTATGAGTGTATCTTTGAGAGTAGACTAGATCTAGATTCTAGTCTAAGCAAGATATTTTTACATTTTGGGGGTGGGCCGGACCTGTGGGGAATATGGAGAAGAACCTGCGCTTTGACACCTCACTTATTGAGTATCACCTTCAGGATCACAACAGATTATAAAGGTTTGAATCTCGAAATGAAAAAAAAACTTGACCTTAACACACAACATGCATCGGGTGCGCGATCAGACACCTGGCCTGACAACTGGATCTATTTTCGTATCTTTGAGAGTAGACTAGATCTAGATTCTAGTCTAAGCAAGATATTTTTACAATTTTGTGGGTGGGCCGGCCCTGTGGGGAATATGGAGAAGAACCTGCGCTTTCATATGACATCTCACTTATTGAGTATCACCTTCAGGATCACAACAGATTATAAAGGTTTGAATCTCGAATTGAAAAAAAAACTTTTTTGCATGGTCGCGGAATGCACGTAGACTGCATAGGGAATGCATTGCGTACAATCTCTATGGAAATAATTTTAACACACAACATCGGGTGCGCGATCAACACCCTGACAACTAGATCTATTTTCGTATACAGTCTATACGTCTATGCTTTTTCAGCAACTAAACGAACATGTTTATGGATAATTTCACGTACCCTTTTTGTTGTTCTTGCTGTCAGCGAGTCTTGCATTTGATAAGTTGAAATCTTGGGAGAGATTCTTGAGCCATTTTTGTCTTGTTTGGAATTGTCTTGTCTTGTATGAAAATACCGACCAATTTTTCGCACACGTATGGTATATTCGATCGCTCAAACCATTTTTTAACATGTAAACCTATGGGGTAACCATGGAGACTGACCTATTTTTTTAATAACCATGGTTATTAAAAATATTAAATGTTTTAACCATGGTTACCGGGAATTTTACAGGAACAGTTGAAGTTTATGAATGCAATTTCGACCAATCAGATGGCTGGATTACTAAAGTGAGGTATATAATATACAATAGCAACAACAACTTCCTTTAGGCATATGGAAATTCTCTGCAGATCATAGTACGGTATAGTCTTTTGAAATATTACACGGGCCTATATACAGCAAAGTGTTGCGAGCTTCAGCCTAGCTAGGCATGAGAAATGAAAGAGTTTGACTTTCAACCATCTTTCATTTATGAATTTAAAACCTACAATAATCTATTTCACTGATATGAATACTTTTGATCAGCTCTCATTACAACCCTGCATCATTTTACTTATGCCAATCTATACCCTTCATAGACCTTGACCTTATTTAAGAATTTCTTGTGCGCGCCCCGGTCATTCGTGTCTTGAGATGGGCATCCTAGTTCACGATATGACAGCTATTGATAGATGTTGCTCCATACATAGCTGTGGTAGTATTCCCAGGACATCGTGTACATGATGTGCGCTGTGGGTGTGGTTGGTAGAGGCCTGGAGGACAAAGTGCACAAGGATGGAATCCACTCTCAGAGAAATGTCCAGCTGGACAGGGATCTAGAAAGGAATGTTTCAAGATATCAAATCTTAACATTATATTGTACGCTTCAGCAAGCCTTGAATGAATCATATGTCTAAGCACTCTGCATTTTTGCATAACACCGATTTCCTGCTTAACACCTGGGTGGAGAGAAGCAATGGAAATGAAACTGCCTTGCTTAAGGAGTCATAAATGCAGTGTCAGAGATCAAACCACGACTTTTACAATTCCAGTTAACTTATTGGCCCAAATTCACAAAGAAGGTTTAAATCTAACTTATGGTTTAAACACTCATTTACATAACCCATGGTTTAAAATTAGAGCAAATTAAGAGTACCTTGCCTTGCGCCTAATATTGGACCTCTGACTGTATCACGCTTGTTTTGTGCTGATTTTAGACAATATGGGTTATGTAAATGAAGATTTAAACCGTGGTTTAAATCTTAACCTCCTCTGTGAGTTCGGGCAATTATGTTTAAAACTCATGGACCCGTCTTGTAAAGAATTGCAATTGATCCGAATCAATCGCAAATCCTCTTATTAGGCTTCCAGTCACCTTTCTCTTACGTAAGTTGCGATTGATATCAATTGCAAATAAATTGCAATCAATCGCAAATTTTTATAAGACAAATCACTGGACTGGACGAAACACATGTAAAGCACTCTCTTGTCCCGTTCTCGTCTCTGTTGGCATATTCCCCCAATTTTTTTTCTTTCCTAGTTGTGGTTCCTTTTTCTAGTTACGAATTTGTTAATTTAATTACTCATTATTCCTTAGTATCATTTAAGGGATCCACAATTGTTTAAACATTGCTCTTTAGTGGACCCCTCGGTCTGTTTCCAATATGTATTCCTTAATTGTTTTAAATGATTTAATTGATTTGTAATATTTTGTTGGAAACAGAAATACAATTGAGTTTAACATTTAATTGAATTGACTACGTATGACACCTCTATCTTCTCCTACTGACGTCCTTAAAAAATATGTTCTTGAACTCCATGTGGAGTTAACTACTGCTGTTACCTTTGCACTGATCAGCATGAGTTGCTCCTTGGTCGATGGTTGAAGTTCCGTCCCTGCACGGCTTACATTCAGTTTGAGCCTGATCATCTTGAAAGAAACCTTGGTTACACGGAGTACAGATCTCTGATGCGACATCCAGATAATATCCAGCAGGGCAAGGTACTGTGATAATTTGAACAAAGTGAAAAAAGATGATGTAATATCTAATTTTCAGTACAGTCATGACAGTGGTAGTCATGAAACTATAGAATGGTGTATGATAAGTGTATTCATGAAAATAATAAATTATAATGATCTGTGAAAAGTATATGTCTATATACTGAAAGTTAAAAGTCGTATTCCTTCCAAGTGGGAAAAAAAAAATCTACAATCCTAGACGGAGAACTCAAAAAGTAAAGTGCTGCCCTCTAAATTGCCAAGCACTTTGATTCGATTCAAAACCCTGAAGGTCCATATTATTGCTCACACTTCTTTTAAAATAGAACTATAGAATAAATCAATAAATGATGATTTTCTTGATTTCAAGTATCATGGCATAGGGACTGCATTTGCAGTGAAATGCCCTATAGAGATACAGTTTTTTTAAAATAATAATAATGATAATAATAATATTGATAACGGTAATTATTATTAATACAACTATTTCATCATTGTTATTATAATTATCATTTTTATTATCATTGTTATTTTTTAAATTATCAATAACACTATTGTGTATGAATCAAAATCAATACTGTACTTCTTGTCATTCATAGATGTAAGGTATATTTGTATTCCTCTTACTACACTTGAAGCCATCTTCGTCCAGGTAATATCCCTCGTCGCATTCCGCTAAAACGTCCCCAAAGAGAAGAGTTGTGTCCGGCTTTAACCGCTGATGTTCGGCATCTACAGGGATTCCATCCTCTTTCTCGTCGCCATCAGCTTTAGAGAAGTGATGCTGAACATGACTATGGATGTGATGTGCTAGATTATGGAGAACTTGATGAGGGTGTTGGCCTTCTGGCTCATCGCTCTCACCAAGTTTTATCGTATCAGTCAACCGAAGTACCTGTGGGTATGATATGGGAACTGGCAATCAGTGATAGCTTGCATGGTCACACTGGAGAGGTTGATTGTCAATTTGGGAATGTGGTTTTGGAGCAGAATGTAGAGTAAAATGGAAGGAAGTACAGGTTCACCAATGAAGAATTATTGGTCCAAGAATGGAAATGATGTGTCCAGAGGATGGGTCCAGACTAGTAGATCATATGACATTATAAACAAGAAGGCTAAAGATGGAGAAGGATGGGGGAAGGAGCTACAAAATGGCTTTGCATGGGGTAAAGACCTGCCCTTGGGAGAAAACCTAATAAAAACGCGCTTTTATATGATTCACCTTGTCCAGCTAGCAAATATATTTCATTGCAGTTTTTCATCCACCCCATGGTCTTCTGGCCATTTTTATTTATATTTTTTAATCTTTAGGAAAAGTAAATAATCGATCAAAGGTAGACAAAGAGTAATTAAGGCGATAATCAAATAAATGACATTGATAACGGCAATTAATACCTTGATAGTAGTAATTATACTAACAATATTTGATTTTTTACCAAAATTTCTTGGTTAAAACACTGATACAACAAAATGTAAAATGTATATGAATATCAAAAAGGGGCTAAATTCACTTTTGACTGAATTTTAAAAAAAGATGAATATGTGCATCCGACACATGAGAATCAAATGCACTGTAGTGCAATAATAAAGAAAATATTTTTAAAAAGGCAGACAGTTTCAATTACATTGTTGTTTCATTACCGAAGGAGGTTTCCTTGAAATGAGTTAAACTTGCAAAAAAAGACGTTCAACACACAAAAAAATTATGAAAAAATAGAATTCATTGCTAGATTTTTTTTTTTAATAATAAAACTGGCGTAAGGCAATATCCCTACCATTTAAACAAAAAAGAAGTGACAAATTGCAAGAAAAAGTGGTCAATTAAAAATCCTTAATTTACTCAAAAACGCTAAAAATGGATTTAGGCCCTTTTGAAATAAAACTCTTCATAACCACTTTCGAACAAAGATAGCCCAGGTTGAACTGGTGAAGTACGTCATTTCTTGTAGTTCACCTGTTCATACTTGCATAGAGTCAAATTTTGCTGAGCTAGATAAAACTATGGTGATAACTGGATTGAAATTTTTTTTAAAATAAATTTCTCCCGTATTGCTTAGTCGGATAAGTAGAAAGTTTCAGTTAACTGGCCCCTGGATCAGAGAATGAGTATTTAACCGCCACGTCCACCTTAATGTTCGTAGCAAGACTTTGCAAAAATGTAAATTGATGAACATATTTGGAAAATCTGGGGATATTTTATCCATTTCGGTTTGGAAACAAAAAAATAAAACATAACGATTCAAATATTCAATTTACGAGAAAAAAATCTTAGGCCTACCATAGACACAGTTGTATGCCCATCAGATCCTCTGCCTAGTTTAGGTCTGCTTTGGTCAGGGATGGAGCGCCTCCTACGTTCATTCTTGACCCCGCAGGATACCTCAACATTGTCTACTGAGCACTGACTATTAACGTCGCAAATAGAGTCAAAGTCACTCTGTTCTAGAATCTCAAGGAACTGTGAGGATATAGTATTGATACTGCTAGCATCAGCCTCAGAACACTGGGATGGGTAGTACATGATCATCAGGGGTAAGTTAGGCCTTGATGACTTTGGTTCTGGAAAGAGAATAACCTGACATAATGACTAATCAAAGCAGGTTGATCAGTTAATCAATTTTTCTAGAATATACACTCTACAGCCTTTTTTTGCTCTACAGATTTCTTATCTTGATTTAATTTGTATTGGCATAACTTCAAATAATGCCACTGTGATTAAATTTTGCTGGCATTTCCGTTGAGCGCCAATCAGAAATGAACGGTCAGCGCTTTGGATCCCTGTGTACATGTAGGCACTACCTAGCCTCCACAGGTCCGTGTTCTAGACATTTTCCTAAAGACATTTCGAGCGTATACACTGATCGATGCAGATTTGCATCCACCTACGCGTATTTGGCGGAGGGTGCTGCTATTGTAGCAGAATTGCACCTTTATTGCTTAGTGTGTAGTGCTCTTAGCGTAGCTCAACGTGATCTTTTCAGAGTTCTTATTCTTAATTTAGAAAGAATTACACAATGTAAACCTGAAAACTTTACCTACAGGATGTGAATTGTTGGTAAGTGTGTGTTGTCGTGGTTATTTACCTGAACAGTCGGGTACAGATTGTTGAGGATGCCAGTATCCAGAGGTGCCACAGATGAATACATCCAATGAAATTGCAATGCCTGCCCCGGTCAACACCCGTGGAACATCATAGCCCTCTTCACAAAGAACACTACAGTACCGACCATCTGCGAAGATGTCACAGGCCAGTGCTCCATTCATGGGACTGTTTAACGGCAGGCAGCTCTCATCTGTGTCATCATGGTTTGATTCAAAATGTATAAAGATCTCTCAATTATTGTCACCGTTGGGTAACACATGAATGATTATCAAGACAGAATATGATTCATACAATATAATAATATGAATTACTTTATAAGGAAAGTAAATAACTCAAATTTATTGTTAAAAACTTGTAAACCAAATGTTATCCTTAATGTTGTATAAAATCCACAAATTGTTATTTAATTTGTCTCTCATGGAACATTTTGTCAGTCTACTTTGGCAGGTGATCATATGGGTTAAAATAGAGCACCCATAAGTTCTGACAGCAAGCATAGGCATAGGTATTATATAGCCATTCTGTTTATGAGGATCCATAAATTCAACATCATCAACATATAAACTGATCAAGATCGTCAAAGTAGACTTACGTGTGACTTTAAAGGACATTCTGCACTCTGCCTGCAGACCACTTGCTGGATCTGAAACATGGCATATGATATCATGGTCGCCCACAGGTAGCATTATAGGGCTATCAGGGACATTACAGGAGACTAATAGATCGATGCCTGGCATAGGTAAGTAGGAAGGCTTTTCATAGTGGACAAGACCAACAGTGTCACTTGTATTCACCTCACCACCAGTTGGACATGATGTTATAACTGGTTGAACGTCATCTGGATAAAAAGATAATAAGGATACAATGATTAATGACTAATTACGTGCAACATATCTATATCTGAAATTTTAGTTCCAGCAAATCTTGTCTATACTTGTTTTCATGATCATACTATGCTACGAAAACAGAGCATTTACAGCGTGATACAAGAAGCTAGAAACGGATCATTTCTGCCATATTCTACTCCCATGGACTATCCCTACAAATAACCTTAATTTCTAGGACATTCAGCCCCACAAAAAAATCACCGAGAAGAAACCTAACTAAACCTAACCTAACATAAGAAGCAATGTAAGGATTTTCTTCTTCATCACAGCGCAGAAGAGTATAGTAGCTGCGCTATAGTAATCTATCTAATTATTAGTTGTCGGGTTTTATTTCTCTATGTGGTACTTGTCTCAAAATTGCACAGGGGCCTACAAGGTTTACTTACTAGTGATGTCAATTTGGAAGACACAAGACACACTATTCCCTGCATCATCAGTGAATGTGTATGTACATGTGGTATCAGACGTGAAGGTGTAGGGGGACGTTAAATCTAGGGGGTCAGTGGTTACTTGTAGTTCCATGTCAAAGTTATCTTCTGCTGATGGGTAGAAGAAAGTCTCCTCCACACCCCAATACTCAGTACGAGTAGTCATGATATGTGGTGGGCAATAGGTGAGTGTAGGAGGAACTTCATCTGCAAAGAAACAAGTATGCAAGCATTTGCACTATTAGTCGCTGTTATATATTGTAGTATATTGGGGGGGGGGGGGGGTAGAACCGCTAGCAGTACAGCAGTATGAGTAGGCCTAGTGTTAAAGGGCAATCCAACCCTTGTAGTAGGTTCATTTGTATGAAAGCAGAAAAATAAGTTTGAAATAAATAGGATCAATAATAAGAAAGTTTTTAATGTTTGGAAGATGAGATCACTATTAAAGTCTATGCGAATCTCAAACTGACATTTTGACCAGATGATTGTGATGTAGTTGCGGATAACTTCCATTTGTCGTATACAAAATTTCCTGAATTTTCTGGTTTTCTCCTAAATGTCTTCTATTTTGGGGCAATACTCAATATAAATTATGAATAGCATATTATTAAAGGTCCTCTAAAAAAAAAATAGACCCTCCTGAGTCATAAATTTGTTTGTTGGAACATATGGGCAATTTTGTCAGTCTAGCGTGAAACTGGTTTGTGGTAATTCGAACCAAAATTTACTCTGTTATTATATTGATCATAATTATAATTATAATAAGTACAAAAATAATCATGACATGACAAAAACTCGTCGTTTAAAATTGAAACCCCCATTTGACTTTCACTACTCCTAGAGCTAAGCCTAAAGTAAACACTAGCGCTATACAATGTAATCCCCCTTCCCAGACCTTGACGGGGTGATAGAGAGGGAGAGAGAGATAAGCATGGTGGAGGGAGAGAGGAAGGGAGAAAGAGTGCTAATGTTCAAAATTCAAATTGTTGTTATATCGCCAATTCTGGGTCATTTTGCTTCTTTCAAAGTTTCATTATTTTCTTCATATAAATTATAAGTGACTTTTGGACATGAAAATATCTTAAAACAAGTAAAATATATATTTCCTTTCAGGCAAAGCCCCAGTAAAAATTGTTTACACTATTACGAAGATGATGAAGAGTACAGCTGCCATATCTCACGCAGAGCTGCAAGGCTCTGTCCAAGTTTTAACGAGAAAAACAAAATTGGGGTCATGATACCCCACCTGATTTATATTGGTGCCTGTGTTATAGTGGTGGCTCTGTCAAAGTTTTAACGAGGTAAACGAAAGTGGGGTAGTGATACCCCACCTGATTTAAACTGGTTCCTGTGTTATAGTGGTGGGGTATAGTTTTAACGAGAGCTTTTCGTAACGATAGAAATATGATATATATCAAATGATATATTATTTATATATATATATATATATTTATTACAAAGACCATGCTCGGCTCCATTGGATATCACTTTGTTAACGTTTGGTGTAAGCTCGATGCAAAATCTACCTTTGCACTGGATTGATGACACATCGGGTTGTTGACTCCACTCCCCCTTGAGGCAGGTGAATAATTCTACATCTGTCTCCAATGTCAGGAGAAAGTCACAGTTCAAGGTACACACTGTCCCATCATGCACCATGCCCGACCCGGAACAGGACGCAGGGGAAAATAGGATTGGATCGGGAACATCAAGTGGATTGCAGCTGGTCGCTGAAAGTGGACGGATATGAATGGGCATTATTATTACGTCAAATAAAAGTTTAGAGTGAATATCAGATCCTAAATGACTATTGAGCAAATAATTGCCGTTGGTGAAGGTGATGGGACAAACTATCACTTCTGAGGCGATATGGATGTAGCTATCTTTCCGAAGCAAAGCTAAGAAAAGATAGCATTTTAGATTGCCGAGGAAGTGACAGTTTGCCATCAGATCACCTGAAACCAAAAGGTGATTATTTGCTTTATATTCCACATCGGAAACATTTCACTTCTGCTGTCATTTTAGAGCAACAAGTCATCAATATTAATAGCTAGCAAACGGTGTACGATACGTGCAGTGTATGCAGTACTTACGTACGTACGTATACGCAACATATACAATCTTCAGTGAAAGAGCGTTGCACTGTATAGATAGTACTACTATCTTCAGTGAAAGTCCATTGCACTGTGTAGATAGTAGTACTATCTACAGTGTAACAAATTTTTACTCTCCAATCAATGATGGGCGAACTATCTTTCATCACATGATTTACTTTTGACCAATCATAGAGCATAATTCTTAGTATGTGGAATATAATTATTAATATGCAAATAACTTAATCAATGAGAACCAAATAATACTTTGCAGTACACCAGTTTACTAATATACAAATTTATGAATTTTTCTTTTCTTGGGACCTAGTGATAAATTCTCCATTAACCTCTTATTAATGACTGAAATACAATACTTGGAATCCAGTCTGCATACATCACTTGATGCTATGTCTGGCGACTCAGACAAGCTTTCAGGTTGTCAAAAAGAAACTTGGTTTAGAAAGTATGCAAGAAATTTAAAGATGTCAGTAATTTCTATCCAATAACTTCACAACTGCCAACACATTATCAAATGTTCATTGACATGTCCAGAGGTTAAGTAAAAAGCATGAGACCCCTCACCAATCCTCCGCCTAATGTAGGATAAAACGGCGCTATTTTAACTTATTTTATTGTCCCAATCAATTCTATTTTCCTTACTTATGCACAGAGGTTGATTCTCAAATTGCCAAAACATGTTAGTTCCATCAAATTCACAGTTTCCAATGGAAGAACCGACCAAAAGATACCCTTCAGAGCATTCTATGTGACATGTAGAGCCGTAGGTCGTGTGGCAAGTGTCAATTACAATGCCCTGTGCAGGAGGAGTTAGAGGTCGACACTGTCGCGCTAAAACACAAAGGTACAAGTAATATCAACAAGTCAATAATAATATTAATCATCATCATCTTAGAAATAGTTATAACGATTTAAATAATCTCATTCATGGAGTGAACAAGATAAATGCGACTGTATATCTTACACGCCCCAGCCGGGGTAATTAATGGAGCACCTTATAAACACAATGCGTCATGGATATGGGTGCTAAACAAATATCCGGTATTGTTGCTATGTTCATTGATAAATGGTTCTTTGATCTTTGATCTGATCTCACAAACTTAAAAAAATATTTTCCTTTGATCTTTTAATGTTCATGCATGAACCCAGTGTGGTCAACATTGATTCAAGTTACCGGTATGCAGTCAGTCATCATAGTTGTAGATATTTTCTCAAGGATAAGTTTCTGGGTGTAGATGTTTTTTGTGTAGTTTTGAGGTGTGTAAGAGTTTGTGTTAGGTCTAGTCTATGGTGTAGCTCTGGGGGATGATAGAGGCAAGACAAAATATACAGAGAAACGAGAGACAGGATACGGATACGGAGAGAAGAACGAGAAAAGACAATTAAGGGCCACCACCCGCACCCTTCCCTAATTCATTGGCTTACCGGGTAACTTATTTGAATTTTATTAATCGATGCCCCCCCCCCCCTACACCATGAGGCATTTGTCCCTTCAACGGCTGGACCCTTGCTACGCCACTGGGCCCTGTAGTATATGAAGAATCCTACCTTTCACCTCCACTCTGAATTGACAGGTAGCCTCGTTACCGGCTTTATCCAGGGCACTGCATCTGACAACACGTACACCTATGGTCAAGATCCCAGGTTGGGGATTACAGGTCACTACTGGTTCTTGTGATGGGTCATTGTCCGTAGCGACTGCTGACCACTCCACATTGGCCTTATCTGAGCTTTTGCTAGCAAAGGCAACTATATCTGACGGACAGACCTCGAATACTGGAAGCTCCAAATCTGAAAAACAACCACATGACAATAAAATTTGCTAAACAAGGCAAGACATCAGCTTAATATATGCTAGATGCTACATAATCATGAAGACACTTGATATGCATGTACATGTAAGTTTCAGATTTGATAATAAACCATTCTATTTTTACAAAAGACCTAACAAAAACATTACATAAAGGTAATTTATGAGAATTATAAAATATCCTCATACTCGCAGCTCCCAAAGTCAACCCTTGCAATGTTCTTGGCACTTCAAAACTCCCAAAATAGCTTCAAATATTATGAGGAACGTGGTTATTATTAAAAGAATTTTAATAGACAACTCATCTTTCCCCATTCACTCTCTGATTTATTTGACATAATGAAATAACCTTGATTATCGTGATTTATATGAGACTTTTCATTTACAATATGGATACCGTATTTGCCGGCGATAAGGCCGCAGTGCCGCATAGGCCGCACCCCCAACTTTGACATTTCGTAGAGGGAAAAAAAAGAAAGAAAAAAGAACGGACCAAACAAAATGATCGTAATTTTCTTACAGAACACTCTTTTTTTTTACAAACTGATACCAAATTCATCAATATTCTTATAAATTTACAAGAAGTTTACCTCAAATATGATCGTAATTTAGCAGATCTTCATCGACTTTTAAGCTAGTACTGTATCGCACGCAGATTTGGTATTCTACAATACCCCTACCTCGATGTGCGGTGTAATCCGGAATAGCATTTTTCAACCTGCGCAGTTGCATTGCGCGGCAGCTAGCTCCGGCCTGTCCCTTTTTTTACTTTTTGGCGATGCAATGGTACGGACTTAGATCTAGATCTATCGGCAGATTTTATCAGAAAAATAAGTTGCCTTTTTTTTTCGTCTTCATGTCAACTATGCAACTTAAAATTGTTGGTAACTTGTGTGGAGTTATTCTAGAATTGTCCTGTACCGTTGTCTAGTCATACTACCGTTCATAGTCCCTTATGTGCAAATGGACGTGATGTTTTGACCGCTGAATTTTGTTGTTGTAGCGTAAAGGCCGCACCCCGACTTTTAAATATTTTTCTTCCAAAAACACTGCGGCCTTATCGCCGGCAAATACGGTAAGTAGATTCTTACCCACGCATTGAGCTTGTTCTACTCGGCCAGTCCAGGTCTGATCACTGGAACAAGTAACCTCCTTCAAACCAGGAGGGGTTATATTGAAACCAGACTGCTCACATTCCAGTGTACAGACATCACCAAAGCGTGGATCAGACAAACAAGTCTCTGGTAAGATCGTAATGGATGATGGTTCAGACAGCGCTTCACACGGTAGTCCTAGAAAAAGAATAATATGAATATTTAAAGTAATTATTGATATGAGTTATTAAGAAAAACGTGAAGAAGTGGAAAAGTAGAAGAAGAATGCAAAGTTAGACAAAGATGGAGACAGAAGAATCAGTGTTGAGGTAGTTCTTTTTATTTGTTTGAAGGTTTCAGAGTATTATGACACGGTTGGTCCTTTGAGCATTAAATTAAAAAGGGAGATATCCCTCCTAGTTTAGACAGTGTCCTTATGCCTAGGTGACATTTGCCTCAGCGGCCGTGCGGTCTAAGTTATCTACAACCAATAACAATTATAGGACCGCCGGAGCATTCCCAGGGTCACATACTGTGTCGGTCACATATGTTAGGATAGCCGCACAGGGTATTTTTAATTTGTGGAGACAGAAAAATTGCGACTGCCGTATAGCCTTTGAAGTGACGCACGGTCGCCTTAGGGCGTCCCTGCGGTGGCCATAGCTTTTTGACAAATACTCAGGCAGACGCAAGGTAGCCGCAAGGCGGCTGAATAGGGACCATACCGTGACCGTGCGGTCAGACTGATGCTACCGCTTCACCCCTGGAGTATATAAAACGCATGGTTGCCATGGAACGCTCTACGGCATGGCTACGGCGTGTCTACTCGCTACGGTGAACCAAGAAATGAAAGCGGTTACAATTCCGCGTTATAATCCCACAGTGACCCGTACAGCCTGTAAAGATAGGGATACGCCCTAGGGTGACCCTGAGCCGCAAGTATCTTTCAATTTTGGGGGCGTTCGGCGGCCGTATCCTAGCCGTAGAGCAAATGTGACCTAGGCATAATGCTCTGTGATACTAGTTGACATTCACTAAAATATATAAGGCGGGGGGGGGGGGGGGGGGGTTTTCTGACAAAATTCCACTGCCATAGAAATGGTATCAAAAGATATACCAAAAGAACAATGTGATGATGGTACCAAAAAGACATGAAAAACGCTTTCCAGAGTGAGTAAAGAATTGCGCATATATATATATATACGATTTACAATTGTAAGTTGTCCATGTATAAACAGGTGAATATATAGGTGAGACTTTTACATTATTCCCCATATATGGTTATATAGCCAAATTTGATTCAGCACAGTTATTCTCTCATCTTAATTTCTCACAAATATATGTATATATAGGTCTTTGTGCTCTCTCTATATATAATATTGTATACAAAATATACAAATTTTCAGCTGTAAGCCTTTGTCAAGTAATGACAAAGGTTTATTCAAAACCAGCTTTCTTCAAAGAAACTTTTAAAAAAACTTTCGCGCATCTCTCCTGCCTATTTTTTCTGCTTATTCCCAGCATTTTCTTTGTTCCTTCATCATTTCTAACAGACTTCTCCTCTTTCTTTTTAACTGTGCGCCTCTTTTTCAGGTTTTGTTTCTCCTTTAGTTGTTTCATTATTTCATCTTCACTTGTCGATCTATTTTCTGTCAATCGTCGCGTATTGGCTTTTAAATTTAGATTTAATATTTGTAAACATACTGTACACTTTTTCTTCACATTTTGTATAATAAGAATAATTTTCTGACTTGGCATACCCTAAAGAAATGACAAAAAATATGTACAACATTTATGTATAAGATTAAGAATAAAACAAAACACTTACTTTCACATACAAAGCTTGTACTAGACCACACCTCTCCTTCCAGACAGGTCTTCATGCTTTCTCCAATGCCAGTATAACCAAGCTCACAGGAGAATGTACAAATGGATCCAAAAGGCACAGGTGAACTATCACAGCCAGAAAGAGAAGCAGACTCAGGAATTTGCAGAGATGGACATGTTTGAACTGTTTAAGAAATAAAACCAAGGAAAATTACAGAACTTGCTTTAAAACAATAAAACCGCAAATAAAAGAATAGGTTAAAAGCAAGACTATGGGATACTTCATAATAAAGTAACGACATGATGTATTATAACAACTAAGTCAGGATCCATTCAAAAAATGAAATGGAAGCTCTTATTACCAATCATGTGAAAGGATATGTTTTGACTAAATACGTGATGATACAAATTATGCAGAGAAACCGCCTACTAATTGATATAAGTTATTATATTTATTTGGACCTGATAGATATTGTGCACGTGTCCCGTAGTCCCATATACATCTTTCTGTGTACAGTGCTTGTAACTTTACCAAGACTGGGCCAAATTTCTTATCATTTTGATGATTCCAGAACCTTGCAGTACAGACCAATGCTTATATGCTAGTTGATCAACCTTTTCTGATCGATTCCACAACGTTTCCTTCCCAATGCAATTGCATGACCATAACTGGTCTTTATCTTTAAAAGCTTTTATTATTCTTCATATTTTGATATAAAAACAAACTGTATAATACACAAAACTAGATTCGTGAACACAGCACTGTCAATATCTGTCCCTTCTCCTTTAATTATGAATCAAGATATTTAAAACAAAAATGAAAAAAGATAGCATTAGACTTACTAAGGCAAGTCGGAGTGACGTCATTCCATGCAGGCGTCCCATCAGATGTTAGTTCACACTGCAAACTTGATGCACCCATCAGATTATACCCGACATCACATGAAAACAAGCATTGACTTCCAATGAAAGAGTCAATGCAGCCAGTAACGGCCCCGTGAAGGGGTGGCTGTTGGACGGAGCAGCGGTGAACTGGAATTATCATCAGAAAGGCGGAATAAAAAGATTTTTGTTTAATGTTCGTTTTCATTTTATCATCATTATATCATATTGATCATCACAACTAAATAACTGGGATGCAATGATTTTATAACTCGACGCCGCTGGAGAAATAACTGTAAACAAGAAAAAAGGTACTCGTGAAGTAAAAAAATTGAAAAAAAGATACTAAATAAGTTTATTGGTCACTAAATTTGTTTGAATATATAAATATTATTGACTATTTTCTTACTGCCTCTCTACCAAAACAGCGTACTTTTAGTCTGTCCCATCCAGCCCTTTCATTGTGCGCCCTTTCATTGTGCCTCTTAGGTCTATTTGTTTAATGATGATAAATGCATTAGTTCCTATAGACTTACCATTCACTGTAATGATAAGGTCACACAATGAAGTTAGTCCAAAAGCATCGGTTGCCTTGTATCGAATTCTCGTATCGCCTTCTGGAAATTCACTCCCAGGAGCATACCCTAAATCCATTCTGTTGTACATTTTGGAAAAATACAGTTAAACAATAAATGGACTTAGAAATATGTGTAAAAAACCTTGTATAAACATGATCGTTTGGTATTTGTGAGAAGCGAGAAAATGTGACATAAAATATGAACTTGGAGTTGATGACGAGGTCAGATATTTCATTTCTTTGTTTTGAAAGAGGACGATTGAGTGTCAGTATAAAAGGGAAAACCATGACCTGGGATAGACGGGAATATACAGGGATGAAGAATATAGCAGTGGCCATGGTGGCAGCAAAAACTCAGGTTGCTTACGCCTGATGACCTTGGCACTTTGACAGGTCATTATTTTTTCTCGCTATAATGCCCAGAAGTCAGTAGCTAATCTTATTCCTGCAGTTTTTACCGATCTCAGACCTAGACCCTTCTTATGGCGGTATATACCGGTAATGTTGTATATATATTACCTCTTTATGGTAGCATTTCCAGAGTTGTCAATTGGATTGGGTTCCTGAAAGTATACTTCCGCGGTGGTGCGTTCACGTAGAGCATCAGCATTAATGCGATGAGGGCAAGCCACATCAAATGTAGGAGCTTGTATATCTAAAAGAAGCGGAATTAAAAGGGTACATAAGCCTAGTCCTGAACACGTCCTAGAAGAGAAAATGATTCCAGTCCCAGATACCCTGTGGTGGAAGCCTCGCCAGAAGATTGGGCGCATCGTAAAGTGATTTTCAGGGCTTTTTTTTTACATTGTGAAATCCTTACGTGTGCCAGGTGGATTAAAAAAACCAAGGCGTCATAGAAGAGAATGTGCAGCATTGAATTCAGTTGATTTTATTCTTATTTTATTCTTATTTTTGATCGCACCCAGTCATCCAAACTACTAAATTTGCCTAGATGATTTCAGGAAACTTGAAATCAAGCAGAGGCAACGATATATCTTCAGCAGTCTGTTGCAGGAGGGCGGCAGCTAAAAATTTGATTGAATGTACAAATTTCGACGATATCGGGGAGGGGGAATGACAGCCCCTCTTCCCCCTAATTGCACTGCATGATCCTCACACAAAAGTTTTTGTTGTTGTTGTTGACCTTTGCTTACAATTTTTTTACAGAAATCTTAAGTTGTAATTACAAATGAAAATCGTAGAAAAATTTGGTGGACATACCAACGCAGAAGGAATCACCATTTGGGCTCCAATTTCCGTCCGTATTACACAGCACAGTGCCAGGACCTTCCAGTCGAAAACCAGTTTGGCATGTAAGCTCACACGTGAAACCAAATTGAACAAAATCAGATGATGAGCATTCAGATGGTGTCACACTGCAGTAGGGGATGACCAATCGAGCTGGGCATGTTATTAAATCTATGTGTTTTTTTTAAGGGAAAAAAAAAGAAGAAGAAAATTTCTGTTCAATTTCAGTGGCGGACTGAATTGCACACAGATACAGACACAGATGCAAGGACGTGAAAGATGCGTCTGAAGTTAACAATGGATGCGCGCAGCGAACTAATTCTGTTTGATTGGTAAATTTCTTCCCATTTTCAAACATATTTTGAACGTGATATTTGTCAAAATATCCCTTTTTTAGAATCCACAAGCTAGATGCGGAATATAGACTACCATAGCTTCTCTGTGATCTCTAGACTGCACTATGCCCCGAGATGGAGTCAAGGGGTACAGTACAGTTTCAAGATTACCTTTGGCTTTAGTCTATCTGTGCGCACTGCCCCTAATTAAAACAGTCAATATTTGTGTATTATATTCCTTATTTTATGAATCTTTCCTAATCCTGTCATCTGATTGGTTGAAAGTCGTGTTTTTAACCATTAAATTTTGCTGTGATCCCCATTGGTTTAAGTGTAAAATATCACTTTGTGCGAGGCCGGAGCGCGGATACCATATAATCACAGTGCGATATTGATCGCTAAATTTTTCTGTTCCACTGGCCGGAGCAGTTCTGCTTTCCCTGTTATACTGGAGCACAGTTTGATGATAATCTTTAAATGTGAGGACCCCATGATCGGTAAGTGAGTCACACATGTATTATTTGACTCTTTTTACGGTATATAAAAGATATATTGGCTTTTTTAAATTTGAGGCATGGTTGTTTCGATAGCTGCTCTCAAAGAACGCTACATCCTGCTATATATGACCCCGAGACCCTATAGAAACAACTATGCCTCTCATAGCAGTCAATGTATCTATATATTTGTAATTTACCAGTGCACTGAAAATCCTCCCCACTCCACTGAGAGTCTGCTTGACATGTACGCAAATAGCTGTCCGCTCCAGAGGGCGCCCTATAACCAGGTTTGCAAGAAAACCCGCACGATGTAAGATAGGCCACTGTAGAAGACAGGCAATCTGACAAGCCATTTGTAACGTCAGGAACATCACACCTAACAACTGTAAATAAAATGAATACAGTTATGAAAGTGGAACATTAATCACAGTTTGAATCTTATCATCATGATTAAAGGGATCCGGTAACTTTGTCTCAGATTCTGAAAAAATATTCTGGATTTAGCTCATGATGCAATGATAATTATAAACCTTTAGGTCAGTCAGGAACCCCGTGACTTTTACAAGCCGATCGCCTGTCTGATTATCAAGATATTTATGATTGGAATTACAAATTTTGAAAACCGTTCGCCTGACGGTTTTCATAACACTACAGTCTATTGGGGAAAACGAGTATGGTAAAACCGGTCACTCAAAGATTTTTACTTTTTTGAGGCACTTCTTGATCATTTTGAATCGCAATTTTGTTATGGCTTCAATATTACATCATATCACAGACACTGATAACACGTACGGCCGTGTATCTCAGATTTAACATTGTTAAACGATCCCTTTAAGGTAAGCTATTTATTATTAGCCCAATGCTCAAAACTTCTACATAAAGAAGTAGGATGAGGATTAATAAGTGACAGAGGTTTTGACAGATCTACTGAAATGATACTGCGGAAGACATGTTATGTGTACAGATTATAATTGATGAGATCGAACAATTCGACCCCCCCCCCTAGGATTTCAATAAGCTTAATATGTCTTATTTCCACTTAATCCTTACTCTCACAGACTGGGCCAGGGCCACTCCACATTGCATCGCAGTTTGGACCAGACTCTGAAATGTCACAAGTTCTGTTCAAAGACCTGCCCCCTGTTGACAAGGTATGGCCAAGCTCACATCTGATAGTACACACCGATCCATACACAACTCCTCCATTACACGATCCCACTCCTGCCGCTAAAGATACAATGCTGTTCTCAGGTATGGATAATGGTGGACATCTGCAAACTGAATTGAAGAGGACATTTATATATTTTAGAGTTGATCTAGAATATTTCATATGCTGGGCAGCTTAATTAATTCTTTGTTTTGAATACCGTGATCATTTGTACAAGACCTCTGGACTCACATAAAAGGAGTGGATTTAGAATCTATTATATGCTATACACCTTTAAAGCTACGGTCCCTTTTGCAGCCAACATCAAATTCTGTAGAATTTTGCAGGAATTATGAATATATCATTAATGTCCTATCTGTGAAATTTAAACATTAGCTGTGTCCTAGTATTCAAATTATGCAAGAAAACCTGTTTACCTTCTAGCTTCACTGTCAGACACTATTGAGTGACTGACTGACATCTTTTTTTCTTTGGTAATAACATACATAAAATGAGCTGTAACAGGTATATGAGCATTTGTCTACATCAATAACCCACTTCTTGTAATGGCCTAAATGAAACTGATTGAAAACATTGTGCAGCACAAAACGTACAACCATTCAGTAATAGGGTCTGAAAATCAGACTAATACTTAAGTGATTGCAATCACTTAAGTCGATTCGACAACTAATTGTCGTTATTTCCCACTAAAAGCCACTTTCAGGCCTTTTCATTTTGAGGGAAGCTCTAAATAAGTATTGTCTTTCAAATGCCATTGGAATTTTTTTGTTTTTTTGGCCTGCAAATGGGACATATTACCTTTAAGGGTAACTTTCTAAGGAGCATTAATATCGACATATATATTTCACATCGTTACAACTGGTCATTTAACAAGTTAAAAAACTGTGTTACAAAAACACCAACTGCCCCGTGGCTATATACATGTAGAGTAAAGAGAATTTACCTTTGGCTGTGACAGAAAAAGAGCAATCAATCTTATTCCCAGACGCGTCTTCTGCCTCATAAACCAGTGTATGACTACCTTCTGAGAAAGAGGATGGGCGATTGGGACCTACGTCATCGGAGTTAATGCTGTAAAGAGTTGCTTCAATGCTTATTCCGAGATCTGAGGCCTGCGGGAAGATACGAAAGGAAGAATTTTTTCTGTTTTTTTTTTGTTTTTTTTGTTTTTTTATTTCTGCATTTTCAAAATAGAACATAATCATATACATGAAGTAACAATTTTTTCTTCATTTTACAGAATTATACATTTTTAAGTACATTAAATAAGATGCATACAAACACAAATATTTTTCAATTAAAATGGATGAATTACAGAAAACGCAGGAGACTGCCATTTTTAAATGTATAGTGTGATCAAAAGTACCCATAAGCAATAAAACGCAGCGTTACTATCGGAATACACTATTGAGTTTTTGAAAAGTCTGTCATTTTGTAGGTACAACCGTTTGAGATAATTATTTGCAAATTATTGTAAAATTTTGTTTAACATGCCTATCATGTCTCTTCAAATGAATAATTCTGCTCAAATAGTATGAGGGGAAAACAAGATAAATTTTGATCCAAAGATGATCAAAATGTGAATTTTCATTTAAATTTATTTAGCAATAATCCATTGGGCATCTATTTATACATAACCTATGACTAATCATGGTACGACTCTATCCAAATGGCATTAGAGAACGATTTGGAGACATGCATTTGCAAAATTGGAAACTGTAGGCCATCGTCAATTCAATTTTTGGCATTATATGTACAATTGAGTTAAACACAATATTTCAAGTGACAGACCAGAATAGGCTCCCATCGGCTCCATTGTATCTCACTCGACGTCATCCCTGGGTCAGCCTTCAGAACGATATTCTCAGGGCAGGTTAGGTCAGGTGGTGTTATGTCTGTCATAAAATGTCATAAGGTTAATACATTTTATGTATTTTTCCTCTTGATTTCATTTATTCTAGAGAAAGTGTCAAAATTATGTGTGATTGAAACAAAATTGGAAGCAAAATTGTTACATGTTTAATAAGTAAGAATAAATGATTGAGTCAGGTACAGCCAATTACCATGGTTGTTATGACTTACAGATTTATTGATAGATACATCCAAAACATAACTTCTGATGTATGAAGAGCTGAATTCCAAAAGGGGCTAAATCAAATTTTGACAGAAATAGATTTTTTGGTGAATATGTGCATCTTACGCATGAGAATCAATGCTCTATATTGCACTTAAAGTACTTTTGAAAGGTAGACAATTTCGAATTCAAATTTCACTGGACCTTGTTCCAATCCACAAGCTAATCTACAATTATTTAAAAATCCCATACTTCCTTTTCATCTCATGATATCTGAGCTATCAAAACTCAGAGATTTACTTACATGAAAGAATTTGTAAATGCAAGAAAAAAGCTGTTGGTAACTACCACAGATACTGACGTACAGTGAACTTTTATGGAAAAGATAGCATCCCAAGTAAACTTTGTCCGTTTTGAATGACTCAATAAAAAGGTTTACATTAAACAAGGTATGCGAGAGAAGCCACCATTGTGTCATCATAACAAAGATCATAAATACTGATTGTAAATGAGACGTGTCTTTAAGATGGCAAAGTCACCTTTTCAACTGAAATGCAGAAATTCAATGTGAAAAGAGGCAGCAATTGTTTGCGGAACGAAATGAGAAGGCGAAAGGGCTTTTAACCCACATTTATTGTTTCAGTCCAATCTTGGTACAAGATGATTTTGACAATACTGTTTTTAATGGCTGCTGCTCTGTCAACAGTGACAGCAGATTTATGACTTAGGTATCATGAGACAGAGTATTAATTACTCATTAATATGAAATATAATTCATGTTCACAAAGGTAATTACTTGAAATGGCAATCTTCTGATTTCAGGTTTACTCTTTTTAAGTACACACTGTGTATATAAAGAAAAGAAATGATTATGTTACCTGAAATCAAGGTTTCTTTTTAATAATAGTAAAAAAAGACAACCGGTTTTATCCCAGACAATGGCATTTTCCTGCTGTTTACCTACCTCTGCATAACACTGGAATCCCACCCCATTCACCAGTAGCCAAGCAAACTCTCACATATGAGCCTTCCACCAATGAATAGCCATCCTCACACTGAAAATTGCATGAAGTAGAATATTTCTGTCTTTCTGATGTTACAGTCGATTCGCCATTGTATAAGCAATTCACGGTAGTGACAGTTGATACTGGCATTGGGGCTGAACAGGTCACCACTGTTGAAAGATAAAAAAGAAATCTTAAGCTAGATGCTGCTTGTAAGTACCGGCTTGCATGGTGATGTAGATATACAGTAGGCTCCTGTCGACGGATAGTCTAACTGTTCGAAATGTCGAGCCACTCCTGCCACTCATCCTCTCCAAGCGCTATATATTTCTCCTTAGAACTATAGAAAGATAACCAACAGCCTTTTTCAAGACTACACCAACAGTCCTTTTCAGGACACCCTCAAGAAAGATTACCGAGAGTCCTTTTCAGGACTCTCGGTAATCTTCCCTCTCTCTCTCACATGGTGCACCCGCAAGCCTACTGTAAATCTTAAGCTTATTACAATTACTGTTATTAAATTTATTGGAATTCCATACACAAGGGTTAACAGAACTGAATATTTAACTATAAAGGCGAGCGCTGCCCTAAATATTTGTGTTTGTTCTTTTGGCTTATTCTAGCAACTCTAGTTACACGTTAGTTCATTACGCTGGTAGGATCTGTTTGACCAGTACAACAGGTGTCTGTTCCAGGATGTTTGTTGAGTCAACCAGGCTAGACTAATCTATGGTTAGTACAGGTTAAATATACTGATCAATATGGGTTCCTTTATGCACTAAAATGAGGTCAAACCATATTTTTCTTTTTAGGAAACTGCTTATCTCGATACAGCTAATAGCTGAAAATATTTCGGTATCTTATACTGTGTATCTACTTTTTTTCTATCATAACATAAAAATTAAAAAAAGTAAAGTCTTACAGGTGCATTCGATGGAATCCCCAGTCCAAGTCCCAACACCATTTCCATCGTCCGAGCATGTCATTCCACCAGATCCAGTAGCTTCATAACCTTCTTGACAGGAAAGTGTACAAACTGTTCCGTAGTTTACTTCTCCGGTTGTGCAGCCTTGTTTCACAGCGAACATTGGGACATATAGGTCTGCAACTGAACAGCTGATTACTGTAAAAAAGAAGAAGATAGAAACTGGTATAAAACGTCTATAAAGATGAAAGTTCAAAATGCAAACTTAAATCTATTTCAACCTACAAAATGTGACATCTAAATGGCCATTCACTAATACTTGAGATTAAGTTTGAAGGCTGAATGGATGTCGTGTCCACTTAGTTCATTGAGGCAGTATAGCATTCTTAGTAGTATGTGGCATTATAATTTCAAAAAGCCTCATACCTCCTATCTGAAGTCCTCACATCTAGAATGGGTGTGACCACCTAGAAGTAATATGACCTGCATGTACTCTCAAAGTTATTTTGAATTTTTTGAGTTACCTTAGAAATTTTAGATGTTAGGGTACTCAGATTTTGTTTAGACGGGGGTGTGCCACTTGAGCCTCGAAACCCCTACTGATTTTTAAGGGTCATTTTGGCAGAAAGGGTACCCATTTTTAGGAATTTCCTCGAAATATACGCCCTTTTTTCAGAATTTTCTTTCGGAAAAATGGACCCATGTATAGTGATATTTTTATAAAAAGTTCTCCTCACGCTTCGGTTTCGCATATGTTGCACGATTGTGAATGCTGCTGCCGCGTTGTCCGTAGTTAGATTATACCAGATTGGCCCCGAGTAGGCCCACGCAAAAGACACATAGTCTCATCACGAGACACTCCCTTTAATATGTGAGCACGCCCCCCCCCCCCCACCCCCCGCGTGACAGTATGTATTTAAAAGTATAATGTCAGATGTTGGTTTTGTATAGCCGTCTCTTTAAAAGCGCTGCGAGAAACTTAGCATTGCGCAATATATGTATTTCAAGGAAACATGTGTCTACTATAGGTACCCGCCTGCTTCACATGGTTTACAAGTGGAAAAAGGACTGCAGTGCATGCACTCCATGGCTTGAGCACCTTCTTCCTTTCTATGTACGCGGTTATACTTACATTGGCAAGTTGGGATGGTACTGCTCCAAGTGTGATCTTCTTGGCATGTCAAATCTTTGCTACCTTGAAGATGGTATCCCTCTGAGCAAATGAAGTGGCACTGGTTACCCGATGATACTTGTCTTCCTGACGGACATTGGGAAGTGACTGTAATCTGAAGACCGATGGATAATGACGGTTTGGTACAGTAGATTCCTATAAGGTTAAATACATAGTTAACTTGAATTACTTATACAATAGTTGTTTGAGTTGGATTTTATTGCCAAATCACTAACATGTACATTTATTTGTATTCAATACAATATACATACATATTATTTGGTAACTGGAGTTAAATAGCAACATGCTAATTAAGGTTAGCTCCAGAGAAAGTCTTTCAATTTTAAGCATTGAATGCAATCACAAATTTGTTTAAAAGGTCTACATGCAAATTAATGTTCATATCTTTCAAGGAACTTACAAACACTTCTTACAATAAAAGTAAGAAAAAGAAAATTAAATCATGTACCTTAATCTATAGCTTTATAATCAATATCACAATCATGCAGAAAAAACATAGTCGTCCAGTGGCAATTTCTGTCATGCTGTGCAAAAGTTTCTGCGGCTTGTCAAAAAGTGTAAAAAGTGCATGATATGTTGTCTTTCATGGTCGACACTCTACACAACTCAATGCGAATTGATGGTTTTGATAGTGTAGAAAAAGATTGCCTTTCTTATCTTAAAGCCCTAGCCTTCGGCATACATAATTTGATGTGAATTTACAGATCCTTGTTTACCTGCAGAATAGAGGTAAGAGTGCAATTTATCAATCGAACCCCCCCCCCCCTTCACTCTAGATAAAATGAAGATACATTCATTATTTGTATTATTGTAAAAATGGGCACTTACTGGAGCAAACTGGTGACTCGCCATCCCAGAATACAGATGAGCTTCCAGGCTGAGCAACGCATGTAAGAACGTCATTGTTGATTTCATATCCTGCATGGCACTCAAAATGGCAGCTAGATCCGTAATCCCTGCTGCAATCTCCTGTTATTCCACCGTTTTCCACAGAAGGTAGTCCATTACACTGAGTGACTAGTATAAAAGTGCATAATATTGTTAATTACAGTACAGGCGGACAGCCTGTTTTGTTGGCTGATACAGTTAATTTAGTGAACTTTCTTTTAAAGAATATAAATCAAAGAAAATTTAATATAAAGGTCCTATCAAAATCACAAAGTTGTGAATAATTTTTGCTAATTCAATGATAACAATTGATAATAATGATAATAATGATAATCATTATAACAATACATGTATAATACAAATGATAATAATAATGGAACAATTATAATCATAATACTAATTTTAATGATAAGAATAATAATAATGATAATAACAATAATAATAATAGTAATAATAATATTAATAACAATAATAGATATTTTTATAGCACACATATCCACCACACAAGATGATGATGGCGCTACAATTCTAACCCCGGCTCTCATAGGCTACCGATTTCGGTGATCACAACTTTCAATAAATACCTTCTTACCGGTACCTATACAGTGCGTATAAAAAAGTGTACCCAACTTTAGTAGCTTCTAATTAAAAATGCATATCCCATGTAACCTTGAATCATATTTTATTGTAATGAAAAAATAATACTCTAATGATGCCATTTTTATGATTGTGCTGCCAAGGATGACTGAACAGCAGGCTTTTCAAAAAGTATTGTCAAATCCTTTTGTACCAAGATTGGGATAAAGCAATGAATGTGGGTTAAAAGCCATTAGTATGTGTGTGTTATCTCATTCCAAAATTGCTTCCTTATTTGAATCGACTACTAATATTAGGCAGTTGAAAGAAAGTGTTAAAATTAACTAAAACTCAAAGAAATGCTTATTACAAGCAAAATTTATGATATTCTCTTTGTTATGATGGTTACAATCTGGACTTCATTCGCATCAAAATGGATATAGTTTATTAGGGATGTTATCTTTATTTAATGAAAGTCTGACAGCAATTTCTCAGATATTCATCATCATAAATGTTATATCTTGCATTTGGGTTTAGTAACTTTTAAGTTTTTGATTACTATTCTAGATAAACACCTTAAAGTCATTATACGCGAAATGGCGCAGTGGACAAGTGAGCAGAGAGAACTTAGATATCATGAGATAAGAAGTTAGTAGGCTTTTATAAATAATTAAAAGTTATTCCGGCATTGCATCATTTTAAACAATGAAGCACGAGGCAAAAATTAAGTTTTAAAAGGATTTAAGACAAAAGAGGCACATATGGCTTGACCTACATTGGTCCCTAAAGCCCAAACTTGGAACAAGGCAATTTTTACAACACCTTCTATTGGCCCTGGTGCTCATTCACTTTCTGCAGAAATATTATGAATAGGGTATCATTGGACAGAAAAGTTACTCTTCAACATGAAAACAATTGCAAAGTCATATTGGTTATGACTTTTTAATTAGGAGCTACCAAAATTATGTACACTTTTTATTGATAAGCACTGTATAACACCTTGGTGGAGCGTGGCAAATGTAGATTAATGTCTTGCCAAACGACAGTAGTGCTGCATCTGGATTCAATCTAAAGAATGAAATTCCTACGTACTTTGACAAGAGGGTGTTATGCTGTTCCACATTCCTGTTGAGCCTGTCAGCACACATAGCTGGGTCTCTTGTCCCTGAAGGCTGTATCCTGTACTGCAACTAAAGGTACACTCTGAACCACGGATGTTACTCTGTGGGCAGCTAATCTGAAGAGGTGGATGGGCAGCCTGGGCAGGACAATACACAACTGAAGAAGATGACAAGAGAATAGATACTGTATAAGTATAGATACTTTGAAGAATGTTAATTCATTCATCAACCCACATAAAAGTAATATTTCATCTTGTCTTGCAATTTAAATAATGGAAAAATATCACTCTTTTTGTACTTATTTCAGCTGGAAATTAGCAAACTCAAAATCACAATGTGTAATGTGTGATGACTATCACAAAAGATTGTAGATAAATATAGGCAGGCGCGTCCTCATGAATTCCAGTCCACTTTATGCTTGACTGAAATTAAAATATTGCATTTTGATAACTGGGTTACCTAAAGACAACATGCTACATTAAGGAAGGTATGGACTTTCACTTTAAACAATAAACCCATCAGATTTCAGAAAACATTAATACATTTTTTCAAACCATTTACAACTGCAAAGTCATAGAATATGCTGGATATCTTAGCGAAAATGTGCACCCTTTGAAACAAAATTTGAAATATGTCTAAAGTAATGGTCCTTGTTATATTTATAATATAACAATCTTTGTAAAAGAGATGAAGGTCATGTAGGCCGATACATATTCCTGAAAAACTAGACTTTCTAATTAGTATACTTTTCCCAGAGAACATATTTTGCCCTAGAATGAGGCTGACCTTAACAGTGGTAGTACTTGACATGGTATTATCAGGGAACATTGTCCCTGATATTATATACATGTATGATGTCAATGGAATTTTGGATACATTTGTTAGATGTAGATCACTTTGTAATACATTTCCTACCTTCCACCGTAACAAAAAACGAACAAGTTGCCTTATTTCGTGCACTGTCCGTTGCAGAGTATGTAATCAGATGGTCGCCTTCTTCAAACGTACTCCCGGATGCAGAACCCTGTTCAAGGACAACAGTGACTGCCTCCCCGGAATTGTCGGTTGCTGATGGCGTAGACCATATCACGATGGCAGATGTTACTAGAGGTGGTGCGAGAACGCTCTGTGAAGAAGGACATCCTGTAATGGTTGGCGCGAGGCTATCTGTACGGAATGTGGACCATGCAGTATTGTTATTATGGAAAGTGCCATATGCATCAGAAAAGTAACCCAACGATACAACAAAGTATCAAATATTGATGGCAAATCAGTGTGAGGTACGTTTACATTCAGCTTTAATCAGATCAGGCAAATAACCAGAGTCATAATCGTCCTCCTTCATATATGGGGAAATATAAATTGGGTATGTTATGCTGTTAATATAACAATGTTTTTATATTAAACATCCTATCACTTAATGTCTGAATAATGTCATATTTCAGACTCAATTCAATTTTGTATCATTAAACCGGCTTTGAATCCAGCCACTCAAATTTTGTCTCTTTTAAAAAAAATCTTAACCCCCGCTAACATTTCCAAGTTCATTTGGAGATTAACAGCATTATGATAAATAACCTTGATACAATACTGTCTTAAGTTAAATGAGACAACAAATTCTCCATATTATCCTAATCCGATCACATCCGCAATTGGAATCACAACTGCGAGTGATTCTGCCGCATGGAATCATAACCGTGATCGATATAATGATTCTGTCAACGGAATCACAACCGTGACGGCGTGAGTGATGTATTCCGTGGACATCACTCACACTTAATTAACTTGTGATTCTGTGGACAGAATCACTCCCAAGACTGATTCCTTGGCCAAATTCACTCCCTGTAATGATTTTGTCCACAAAATCAGTCTCGAGAGTTATTTCGTGACAAAGTGATGTGATATTGCTGTCGTGACAACATCAATACGTGAATTGCTTTTGTGACAATATCAAATGGTGGGATTGATTTGGTGACAAAGTTGATTTTTTTTAAACGTATATCATACATGTTACACTTGGCACCTCATACGTGAGACCAAACAATATACTACATTGCAGTGAGAAGATACAATATACATATGTATGAAGCAAGATGCACTCCCCAGTAAAAGGCAAAAACTGCCGTGACTCCATAGACAATTCCCAAATTTAGCATTTGCATTCTACTTTTGAGCGAAAACAGTGCAAAACTGGTGTCATTGTAAAGAAGAATATTTAAAGATGCTTTTGCTGTCTGATATGGCGTGTAATTATTGCACTCTAGCTGTTTTCTATGAAAGTAGGATTATTTGAACATACAGTAGTACATTTTCAAGCAAATTGCGCGTGTTGTAGATCTTCATGCAAGTCGTTCATATAGGCAAGAGTTAGAGGTAGTAGAACAAACAAATATTATGAATTCTACACACATGAAAATTATTGGAATCTATATATTACCAATACAATCTAGGGTGCCTTCAGTACCAGTCCATTGGCCACTCTGTAAGCAGGTCCATGTTGACTGTGAGCCTTCAAGAGTGTAGCCGTAGTCGCAAGATAAGGTACATGAACTGCCATAGTAGGAACCACCCATACAGCTCCATGCACCATTGGTTGGGTCATCCAACGAATTACATGTGACTCCTTGAATTAAAGCATAATTAAAGTATAATTTTTACGTGATATGATCGATGTTGAAATTCATACATCGTTAACAATGTGTAGGCCTATACCTTAATTAATATCAAACTCTGTAACACAAAACTCATAGGCGCCCCCTCCCCCCGACTCCGAGGTCGGAGGGACCGCACAAGTGTTTCCACTTTCCAAAATCTATGCATGGTACTTTACCGAGCGAACAAAGTCCGGCCCTCCATTGACTTTTACACCGGAGATAGGGAGGTGCTTTCAAAAAGAGGGGACATGCATGCGTGTACCATAAATAATACACACTGATCAGGGGACCGACAGGGGGGGGGGGGATTTTTTTCCGTCCAAACCCCCCCAGTTTTGCCGAAAGGGTGGGTTGGGAGTGTAGTGTTAACGGGAACACGACCGTTCATCCAAAGCCCCCCCCCCCCCCCCCCCGGTTTTGCCGAAAGGGTGCGATGACTAGTCTTCCACATCAGTCGTTATAATAGAAATAAAGGACTAGAAATTTTAGTTGTTCAAATTGAAAGTATCAAAATAGAAACAGATTAAACATTAAAAAACGTAGTCTTGCAGATCAGGCGTTTATAAGAATTAAATCAATTAATAAGTTTAATAAATATTTTAAAATGTCAAATAAGAATAATATCCATTTCTTTATATGTATAGAATTCATTTTTTGATGTAAACTAGTCATGCATAACAGTCTTTACAAATGAAATAACAAATAAATAAATAAAAAACAAAGTAGTTCTACCGCCTCAATGCACCCTTTCGGGATAAGTGGGCGGGGGGGGGGGGGGATTCTTAATTCCTTACATAGAAATTAAAAAATATATTTTATTTTTGTTATTTTAATAAATAAACGACTGATATGGAAGACTAGGTAAACACCTTTATTTGAGATTGTTTAATATCAGGGCTGCCAACTGTCACGCAATTCACCCAATTCTCACGCTCTCACGCTGATCATAGGAATTCTCACGCTGTGAACCCCGAAAATAGAAACTAAAAAAAAAAAAATGTCTATTATATCGGATATTCAATATCCCTGCCGAAAGTTTCAACATTTTTTTAACCACACATGCGCAAAGCTAAACCATCAATGCAAATTGGTTTCGGTTTGCCGCGCAAAGACAAGATAGTGAATTGCGATTGGCTTATCCCGCGTGTGCGAGTGACGTCGTCACTTTACTGTGAAGCGGGGTTTTTGTGCGAGACACGACAAGCAAGTGTCGATGCCATGGCCTGTCATCGCTGTACATCGCGCCCGGCCCCCAGCCCGGCCCGGGTCGGGTGGCTCAGTGTTTGCGATCGGATAATGGGCCTGGGCCGTCCTCTTTAGCCCTCTACGACCAGATCGGCCATATGGTACAGTACTTCAGGCTTCAGCCGGTACAGGTGAGTTTAAACTCTTGTCTTGAAATATTGAAATTCATGGTTTTGATCGTTTATAGGAGAGTAAAAATGATTTTGGAAGGGTGCTTTTATATAATTGATATGGCAGTTATATTATCTATGTTCTGTGTATTCTATTGAGAACGAAATTTTGATTTAATTTTTTTTTCCCGAAAAGAGTGTGTTGAGAGTGTGACTGTGTCTGTGCATGTTCCTGTTGAGTGAGGATTTGTCCATTTTGTTACAGATAATCATAGGTTGAGGTTCAACTGCTAAGCTTATAAAGACAGTTGATTTGGAATAATGCACAAATGTGGAAGTTTGTATTTTTTCAAGGTCAGTGTACTTCATGAAATCAATTAACCTATTTGAATCCTGCCTTATGTATTTGTGGAATCAGGGTTAAATTATGCACCAGATTGCACCATTTCAATTGCAAAATTGTAAAAGCTCCCTACCGTGGAAGGGGGGAAAACCCCCTTCCACACCATCCCCCCCTCGGGCGCTTCGCGCCCTCGCAATGTCTCACTCCAAGCTCTTTCCAAAGGTTAAGGCAGCCCTGTAATATCAAAGTAAATTATTTGATTGTGTTTCTCGTTGTTTATTGATTTAATTCTAACAAACGCCTAATCTGCAAGAATACGTAAAAACTAGTTTTATTTAATTTTGAATCTGATTTTGATTATTTGAATTTAAATTACTTAAATTTCTATTCCTTAAATTATAAACGACTGATGTGGAACTGGAAGACTAGTCAACGCACCCTTTCGGCAAAACCGGGGTGTGGGGCTTTGGACGAATGGTTGCGTTCAAGAGATGCTACCCACCCTTTCGGAATAGGCCGAAAATACCTGGGGTGGAATGATGCTGCAAGCTAGAGTGTATGAGGATGCGTCAACCTATATCATATACTACCGGACACTTTATAAATTATAGGCCATTTCACTGGGATGCTCACCCGCTCAGATCAGCTTTCTGTTTCGACCCGGGCCAGCATGGCCATGTAATGCATGCACTAACTCAGTATTATCGAAAATGAGTGGAGTCTTTTCGGAATTCAGATGCCGTCGTTCATGGTCGGTCGTAGATGTAAATTATCACATTTGATTGACACATGGTGATGTCATATTTGCAAATATACAGTACAAACACACCTCCACACACCCACAAACCGCACACACTAAACTTACGCTCACAAAATGGGTTGGATCCAGTCCACAGACCACTGTTCGACGAGCGATAGCACGTTCTTGTCCCAGAGCCAACAAGACGATACCCAGCGACACAGGAGAACGTACAGACTGATGAAATGAAATTGGTATTAGTGCATCCTACATTGCCACTGGAAGGCGCTCCCAACGTAGCGCAGCGAATACCTGTGAATGGAAAGGCTTTTGAGTGAAATAACCTGACCGAAGTATAGAGGGCTAGCTATATAGAATATAATTACGGTGGATAGCCAGGCCGAGTGTCATATAAAGTGCCATGAGCCATATAAAGCTCAACATTAATAATTACAAGAATATAATCTAGTAAAGTGTTGAGTGGAAACAAATGTGAGATGTAAGTCACGGTTTTGAATTATGAGCTTTGTGCAAATTCTTCATGAACATCTTATTGCTGAAACTCCCTTAAAGATAGACAAATTTAAATGTTATTTGAGACCATCGATATGAACTTTCATGCATGTGGATTCGTAAGACAAAATGTCCGTATATTATTTATGGGCGCTATATGTATGCTAGATTTGTGATGATGAAAGTGCTTCAAAGCATTGTTATAACTATGAAGTAATTAACGAAGCAACCCCAAATTAATCGTCAAATTATTTCGGTATACATATGTATGAATTATTTCGGCAAATTTCAGCTTGAAACTTATTTCATGACAATTTGCATGCATGGCATCCCTTTACTATAATATTTCAAAAACAGTTGTCGTTACATATATGAATTATTTCGGAAACTTTCAGCTTGAAACTTAATATTTATTATGACAATTAGGCGTCCTTTGCTTATACCGATGCACTACTGTAATAATATTAAATATATAATGATGCTTCCTTATAATAAGCGCTTATGCTCATATGTATATATATATATATATATATATATATATGTAATACGACAACATAAAGTTTTGCACTTTGAGTTTTAAACAGAAAGCATTGTTAAAATGGGCATCATCACGCATATGTAACGGCCGGGAAAAAGATTTAACTACTGTTTATAAACATTTAGATCATGGATATTAACTAATGAACAAAGGAAAATTGACCGTTATAGAAAGGCATAGAAACAAATTAATTCAATTTCTCAATAAAATTAGTTTGCGTGACTCAAGACTCATATATTGTAAGGGAAATCGATACAATAAAGCAGATTTCTATACAGATTATATTAGAATTACAGTTTGATAAACCTAAGCTTAATGTAAGCAACATTTAGTTATATTTGAAGGGACATTTCACTAAAACAGTATTACAGTGTAAATAAATAGATATGTTTTGAGTATTAGATTAAATGAACTGACAGAGCCGGGAAGCATTACCTACAACCCTGAAAGTGATAGAGCACGTGGCATAATTTCCAGCACCGTCTGTGGCTCGGTATTGAATGGTGTATCGAGTGGTTGATACACTGAATGTAGATCCAGAGCTTCGACCAGATACTCTTCTGTTATACCATAGGTAAGAGAAGAAGGAGGGATCACAACATTTAACAACATTTAACTTTTTTGAAAAATTATGTAAAAGTGATGTAAAACTATGGAACAATGGAAATCACTACCCAAATCGCCAATTTGGTTATCAGTTTGTGACGTCATGTCCTCATTATTTATCAATTGCTTGAAATAGTTTAATCCCAATAATTTCTCTTTTTATCCCGGGCCAAAACTTGATTTTCCCCATGCCTTTGCCCAGGTTTTATGATTTGTATTATATTGCGAGTATGACATTTCACAAAATCTTTTATGAACTTTGAAGAATTGATACTATTTTCTGACTATTTTTATATTCATAATTATTTATTTTTATAAAATAGTTTATCAAAATTCAAATGTTTCATGATTTAACTTGAAAAGAAATTACTCTATATATGTGCATCCACACAAAAACTTATTACTATCAATCTAACTTGGATGCTGTTGTGAAGAAACAAAGTTCTTAGGGGGAAATAGGAAATTTATATTATCAATATAAAGAAAACAGTTACATGGATATTGAGGCAATGACATCACAGACTCATGAGTGAGTTGCCAATTTATCTTTTACTTGTGATTTTCAAAGTTTTTCGTGTCATTAAAAATTCCTAACTTTCTTATTAGTTATCCGATTTCGCTTAAATTTTGTTGATTGGTTTGTCTGATTTTTCTGCTTCTATTAAAAGTAAGTTATTTTTGGAATGGACTTGCCCTTTAATGACTCTGTGATGTAGAGGCGGACAATTTTCCCATTTGTTCCAAAACACAAAATGACCAAAATTGCCCTTAACAAATAAAAGTGTAGGCTCAACGAGGGTTTATTCTCTTTAGAGGACCCATAATAATATGCTATACCATGTTCTTTTTTATAAGGGTATATCCATAAATATATTTTGAGTAGTGCCACAAGGGAAAAGGCACTTCAGAGAAAAACATAAATTAATGATAGTTTTGTACTCGACAAACTAGAGAATACGTTATCTGCGACTTCGTCATAATTTTGGTTTGTATGCCTGGATCCGCCCACCGAAGGTGGTGACGGAGTCATTATGTTTTCGGGTTGTCCGTCTGTCCGCCGTACGTCTATCCCGCTTTCTTTAATATCTCATGAACCTTGCTTCGCATTTGTGATGTCTCACGAAACACAAAAGATTCACTACACGATTTTTTTTCTTTCATCGTGATATATCACGAATAATTCCATCCATTTCCCATACTGGGCGGAGGCATATAGGAGATGCAGCTATAGTCGCATTTGTTTTGTCCGATTTAATTCAATTCAATACAAATGAACTCATTGCAATGGTTGGGTTGCCCTTTAAAACTAAAATTTATTTTAATATAAAGCGATGTCAACACGACTTTGACGACTACTACTACTACTACTAAAACCGCTATTAAAATATTGCTGCTACTCAGTACTGCTACTACCACTACTATACTGTTGCTATTACTATACTACTACTGCTACCTCCACCATGCCGCCCACTCAGGCGCGTACGCAGGGGGGGGGGGGGGGGGGGGGGGTTGGGGGGTTAACCCCCCCTTTGGTATTTTTATGTGTATAAACCCCCCCCCCCAAAAAAAAAAAAAAAACCCTCCTTAAACCCTCCCCCCCCCCCTTTGGGATTTTTTTTTATTTTTTTTTTATTTTTTATTATTAAAAAATAAATAAAATTATCCCCATAACTGACCAAAAACAAGTGACCCTACCCCCCCCCCCCCCAACGGAGCAAAATGTCAAATTTTCAAATTCCGAGGTCATAAAAAAAAGAAAAAAGGTGTCCTCTTACCCCCCCCCCCCCCCCCCCTCCCCCCCCCCCCGCTTATTCAGCGGTCAGCTGAGTCGTTACGAAATTTTCGGCCCGATTTATAAATGTTAACCCCCCCCCCCCTTGATAAAATCCTGCGTACGCGCCTGCGCCCACTACTACTACTACTACTACTACTACTGCTACTGCTACTTCTACTACTACTACTACTACTACTACTACTACTACTACTACTACCCCTACTACTACTACTACCAACACTTCTACAACCACTACTAATATGATACTACTTCTACCATCACCACCACCGTTAACCATTACTATTACTACTATCATTTCTACTAGTAATACAACTAGTGACGTAATGAGCAACAACAACAAATTGGGGGGAAGGGGAGAGGAGAACAAAAATCCGCATCACCACCAGGCAGCAAAATGGCAGAGCAATTTTGTTTAAATCAGGGATGATTTCAATGTTTGTTTCTCTCTTTCCATGGTCCAAGATACAGTTGGGTTGGGTGTGATGGTCTGAAAATATTCATTTGCGAGCGAGCAAAAATTTAAAGATTTGTGAGGCGCAGTGCGAAAAACTACATTTGATATAAAGGAAAACAACAAATTCTGACGGGGTTTTCAGCACAATCTAATCATGCAAGACTAGAAAAATCTTCAAGAATAAAGATAATTATATAAACATGAAATATGAGCGAGCGTATCGAGCGAGCTTTAGGCAAAATTAATTTAAAACAAATGCTCTTAGTTGTTTTAAATTATGAGCACATTTCATGGTGAAACTAAAGGAAAAAGGGGCAGTTATCCAAAGAGAAAATGACACTTTTTAAAAGGAAAAGGAGCACGTGTCAAAGTAAAAAAATAAATTATCAGAGGTAAAAATGGGGCACTTATCGCACCTAATAAGGGGCACTCAACAGAGATTTGTTAAAGGCACTATTGATAACGGAAAAGGGTACTTATTACAAAGGAGAATTAGGGGCAATTATCAGAATTAAAATGACACTCATTAAAAGGGATAAGGGGCACGTGTCAAAATAACAGGGGCACTTATCAGAGATGAGAAGGGCCACTCATTACAGATTTAAAGGGGGCATCTATGAAATTTAAATAAGGGACACTTATAATAAAAAAAAAAGAAGCACTTGTCAAAATATTAGGAACACCTCTCAGATTTGAAGAAAAAGCCAATTATAGGAGGTGAATGGGCACTTATCAGACGTGAAAAGTGGCACTTCTTGTACCTGAAAAGGAGTACTCACCTGAGATGAATAGGGGCAATTGGGAGATAAGAAAGGGGCACTTATGGCAAAGGAAAATTGGCACTTGTCGTAGGAAAAGGGGCACCTATGAGATGTTAATAGAGGTATTGATTACAGGCTGGTGTGAGTAGGGACATTTACGAGAAGGGGAGGTGGCTTTCATTTAAAAGAAGGGTACCTATCAGAGGTGAGAAGGAGCACTAATCTGAAGAGGAAGGGGCACTTGTAACAAAAGAAAAAGAGCACTTGTTTAAGTGCAATGGGCTCCTCTCAGATTTGAATTGGGCAATTAGCAGAGGTAAAGGGGGCACTTATACGAATGCGGAATGAGCACCTATTTTTGATATAAAATAGAGGCGCTTATCTGAAGTAACAGGGGTGTACTTTCACATGTAAAAAGGGGCACTTTGGCTTCCTTTTTTTGCCTGACTATAAAATTGGGAATTTGTCATTTTCCAAAAAACGGAAAAAAAGTTAAAAAAAACAAAAACAATTACTGGTATCGAATTAGAAGAAAAAACACGTTTGAATGTTATGGGGGGGGGCGGGCAAATGCCCCAAAGCCACCTCCCACAAGAGTGATTACAACAACAACTGCTACTACACCTAGTATTACTCTACGGTGCCGATGGCCACGAATTGCTTGTTTGTACAAATCAGCTGTTTTGCGGACATCACGTTATCACTAGCTGATTGCAAATTGTGAGAAAAATGAGTTTTGTATAAAACAATGATTTTTTTTTCTTCTTCATTATGTAGAATTAATAATGCTCTTAAATGATGCTATGATTGCATTAATCCATACTCGCTTCACCGAGCAACATTGAATATATATGGCATGTTAAAAAATATTTTGATCCAGATTTTAGTCACACATTGAAAATGTATCAAATGCGAACTTAAATGGACTTGGTAACATTGTTCAGATGAGAGATAGTGGTGCTATTAGGTAGTGAATCCAATGCTAGATGTACAATTAAAGATAATCTAATAATTTGAGTGAAAACGGACCATTATTTATGGTACAAATTGAGAAAAAAATGATCTGATCGATTCCTTAATTCTCCCAACTATATTATTACAAATTACATTTTAGGTGAAAAGAAATCGTCACAAAGCAATAAAATGGCTCTACATTCCATTCTAGACATTTAAGTCTTGACATATTTTTTATAGCCTGTTTTATTTCTTTTTTCATGGAAAAACGGTTGGGAAAATTAAAAAATGGTTGGGAGAATGTCATACATCGACTTTCAAAGAAAACCATAGATATCTTCGTGGTTTGAGAATGTTTTCAGGATGTTTTGCATGTAACAGGGTTAGTACAGTAGAAGGAATATAGTAAGTAACATTTTATATAAAAATTAAGCATTTTTTCATCAACCTTCAACAATGTTACCAAGTCACTTTAACGTTAGATAAATGTAAGCTTTTTAAGCCACACTGCACTACTTGTAGCTACTTGCGCCCTCTCTATAACAAACAATGCCTAATCGGTGACCATTGGTCCCCCGTGATCCTCTTTTTCTTATGTTATTCGAGAGCTGAGTTGATGAGATAACCACCTGCCCAGTGACCTTGCAGGGTGGTCTTATCCCTCTACAGTACTAAGTACAGATGGCCTTAAAAAGATGATTACACAAGATTTCCATTGTGTGATGATGTGCATTTAAATAAGCAGTTACTAAAAACTAGAGGCAAATACCCATTTCCAAGATGACAGGGGCGTACAACCTAACATTTTATCAAAATCTAAAATGATATCTATAGACCACTGAAGAAGTACCATTTCATGACATTTTTCAAAGCAATGTTGCTTAGTAAAGCGTTAATAGATGAAAGTCATCAATGTATTAATATTTTGAAAGCATATATTAATTCTACTCTATGAAAAGCAAGTAATCATACAAATCATAGTTGATTAGCATCATGCTTTTGATTTCGTTTTTTTCTTGGATGCACGGTGTATTATTTTATAGTGAATAACAAAGTACATACGAGACTGTTACAGATCCTGCATTATCTGTAGCTGTGGGTGTAGTCCAGGTCACTGACCGAGATGCACCGGTAGTGTACTGGTTTCCGAGGTATCCAGGACAACTCGTGAATGTGGGATTCGTTGTATCTATTTTTTGGAACCGAAAAAATTGGATATCACAAGAACTCCATTATGCTTTGCTTATACGGTGACCAATTTATATTTTATAATAAGCTATAGCACGAAACAGTATTATTGAATTCCCGTTCTTTCAAAAGTATTGCGGAAATCTAGAATTTACCTGTCATTCTTCAGATTTTAATTTTCATGAATAGGTCAAGAAATTTCATTTTTTGTATCTATAGGCAATACGAAATGCAAAGATACCTTTTTCCCGTTTCAAATAGAAAATAATAAAAATACATATATATATGTATATGAATCAAACGTAACATTTCTACGACGCTGACTACTGTACACATAGCAGTAATGACTTGCATTAAGATATATCAATAATAAGTTTAAACAATTTAGGCTTACCTGGAGGTGGAGGTGGAGGTGTTCTTCTTCGACGTCGGCGTCTCCACCAGGCTAGTGTGTAAAGGACGGGAAAAGAAGCAGCGATAATGCTTTACTCGGAATATAAGAAAAACTTACTCTTGAAAATATTGTATGCAGGAGATTACGATAAGTATTTTGTATTTTTGGTAAGTTGGAAAGTACTTTATTCGTATCAAAACACCCATATTAAACCAATTATGTAACATGCGCTATATTCTGTCCGACTTGACCCGAGCTGACGAAATAAATAAATGCCCACGACATCTGGAACTCTCTGCCCATTGTAATAAGAAACCTTAGGACATTTTATTCTTTTAAGAAGGCGGTTAAACCTATGCTATTGTTTAATTATTGATCCTGCCGAGTGTAATTCCACTGTATTCATGTTCGTGTGTACAGTGGCTGTACATTCAACAATGATGTGTAATTGCCCATGACCTAGCATCGTTCATCCATCCATAATGAACCTGCATTCCATCAGCAGATGTATTAGATTTATTGTATTATTACCCCCTTTCCTTTTCTTCTCTTCAAGTCACTGTTTTTTATTTTTTATTTTTATTGTTGTATCTGAGTTGAGGGCTACGGGCACGTCAAGCTACTTTGCTTATTTCTGTAGCCCTCCTGCATCTAATTTATGTTAATTATGCATTCAATATATTTTTTTAATTTCGTTTATTTTCTGTATCAAATTATATACACTTAAAATGTTGTATCAAACCATATTATGTTCATGAAAATGTATGACGAAAAAAAAGAAAAAAGATGCAGAAACCAATAAATCAAATCAAATAGCTTATAAGACCGCCCTCTGATAAAAATAAAGAATTTTATTTTATAATCAAAATTGATTTATTAAGTTGAATATGTGCATTTGTTACATTGGAATCAACTGCAAATCCACACAAGAATATGAGGGATAGGCGAGTTAAACTTAAAACACAAGAATAAATGCTAGAATCATAACTTTAATTCTTTAAAACTGTATATGATATATAAAATATATATGTTTGTTACATTATATTAATAAATAAAAAAAAAAATAAAAAAAAACGAGAACAAAAATGTTGTGAAATATGAAAATCTAATTTTAAAGCAATGATTGCTCATATTTAAAGGTAAAGACCAGTTCTGGTCATGCGATTGCATTATGAAAGAAACGTTGTGGAATCGATCAGAAAAGGTTGATCATCTAGCATATAAGTATTGGTGTGTACTGAAAGGTTCTAAAATCGTCAAAATGATAAGAAATTTGGCCCAGTCTTGGTAAAGTTAAAAGCACTGTACACAGAAAGATGTATATGTATATGTATGTAAAAATTTGTATCATCACGTATAAGTCAAAACATATTCTTTCACATGATTGGTAATAAGAACTTCATTTTTTGAGTGGGGGCGTTTCCAAAACTGGTCTATACCTTTAAGTTTCTTGAAATAACTATAACTGGGTATTATGGAAATAATGTCATATTATGTAATGTGTTATATTGTAATCACATGAATTGTGGGATTTCTGATTTCTGATTATAAGTAGCCAGCCAAATATCAAAAAGTCTCAAAAAATATTTCATGATTTTTTTTTTCTCAATCGAATTGAATTGAATTGGTTTATTGATTTAAAAAAAAACATACTCAAAACGGCAACCAAAGACTGAAACAATTTATATCTACACGAGGATAATAAAAAGGGCAGACGAGATAAAACTTAAAATAGAAGAAGAGGGCGAAATTTACTGTGAATTAATCGAAATAATTTTACACACAACATTAGGTCATTATATTTACGCAGGTGTTCAGAATTAAGATTCATTGGCAGTTAATCTACGTTAATAAGGTTTGGAGATAATGTAAGGATATGCACTGAAATTTAGAAAAGTAACACAATTTAAACCAATGGTGAGAGATATCAAATTTAATACAAAAATCATGAATAATAGTCATTATAATTATCAAAAAAGTATTTCATATGTTTCGGGGTAATGCATAACATCCATTGTTAAACCTTTGCAAAAATGCTGAGGAAAAAAGTGATTGGAGGCAACGCTCTTTTTTTAATTTATTTTTTATTTTTTACTAAAGCTGTTTTTTTTTTGGAACAAAATTAGAAAAATGTTAAAAATAAAGATTTGTAATTACTTCACCAAAAATGTTTTTTTTTCTTCTGATATACACCTTTCAATTTATATCATGTTTATTATGAGTTTGAATTAATATACCTGTTTAATATACATTTTGAATTTGAATTTTATATTACACACATATGTATTGCGCAATGAAACATAAAAGTGTGAGTATAGGGTTCATTAAAAACTTCCTACAATGTATATAAATATATATTTATATACCATAAATCTGTCCATTTAAATTCTTTTGTCTTTCTTAAACATATATATTATAATACTTTATGTTGTCATGCCAGACAGAGAAAAGAAATTATGAGATAACAACAGGCGCGCCGGAAGCAGTTTGGGATTGGGGGGGGGGGGGGCAAACATTCCAGGGGGCTCACCTTCCAGGGGCAGTGACGTAACGAGCAAAAACGTTTGGAAGGGGAGGGGGGCAGAAGAAAAATCTGCATCACCACCACCACCAATTGGCGTTTTGTGAGTTAAAACCTAATTATTCTCAAGTTGAATTAATAGAGTTCGTGTATCTTCAGGAGTTTACATGGACAAAAAAAGTGGGGAACTATGGGTTCGATTAATGAGGAATTTTGAGCTGTTCCCCCAGGCGAGTATCCCGTAGTTAAAATAAGGTAAGATTAGTGTAGAGTTCAAGGTAAACAAGACATGGATAGGAAATGTGATTTTAAGTTAGCCGATGGCACCTGTATTTCTCGATATAAGCTAGTATGCTAATTGCATAAATGAAAAGGTGGGTACATGGTACGGATGGATAGGTCTGTCTAGTTGTGCAATTACAGCGCAATTGTTCTACCGAGGGGTCTAAAAATAATATGAGAACATGTGGCAAATAAAGGTAAATCTCGGGCGGGCAAAAATACTGAATTTAAACATTTTTCATTACACATCTAGCATTACATGAAATGATATATTCTGTTGGTATCGTACCCCAACCCCGACCCCTTCCCCCGGCCCCCTCCCTCCCCCACCTAGAAGAAAGTTTTTAAATATATATGTGTCCATTTTCGCTAAAAGTGACCATTATGACAGCAACACAAATTGCGATGGCCCTTAGACGGTATTCGTAGACTAGACACATATAATATAAAACGAAATCCTAAATTATGATGATGATGTGAATATAATGCTCCGTGATAAAAACAATAAATAACATATAAATAAATATAAAAACATAAATGAAAACTTGGGTGAATTCTAAATGGAAACAAACCTACACCATTAAACTTCAAGCTCACTCACACATGATATAGTGTGACACTTTCAGGGCTACTTATTATTTCAAGTCCATATACAAACGGCATCAGCTTCATTATTAAATGTAACTTCTTCTCACGTAAATCATTGTTCTGGAAACAATTATTTGCCTATTGTTGTATATTGTATTCCTTTTTCACTCACGATGAATTTACATTGTAATGCAATTTTCAGGTTTCCCAGGTTTATTTAGGACAATAGAAGATTGATATTGTTTAGTTGTTCGATAACATCACTCAGTTTGATTTGATTGGAGATATATCTCTTTAATGAAACAGTGTTAAGGCTATATAGTCTCAAACATACATACACCATTAAACTTCAAGCTCACTCACACATGATATATTGCGACACTTTCAGGGCTACTTATTATTGTAAGTCCAAACGGCAACAGCTTCATTATTAAATATAAGTTCTTCTCACTGAAATCATTGGTCTGGAAACAATTATTTGCCCATTGTTGTATATTGTATTACGTTTTCACTAACGATGAATTTACATTGTAATGCAATTTTCAGGTTTCCCAGGTTTATTTAGGACAATAGAAGATTGATATTGTTTAGTTGTTCGATAACATCACCCAATTTGATTTGATTGGAGATATATCTCTTTAATGAAACAGTGTAAAGGCTATACTGTATAGTCTCAAACATACATACACCATTAAACTTCAAGCTCACTCACACATGATATATTGCGACACTTTCAGGGCTTCTTATTATTGTAAGTCCAAACGGCAACAGCTTCATTATTAAATATAAGTTCTTCTCACTGAAATCATTGTTCTGGAAACAATTATTTGCCCATTGTTGTATATTGTATTACGTTTTCACTAACGATGAATTTACATTGTAATGCAATTTTCAGGTTTCCCAGGTTTATTTAGGACAATAGAAGATTGATATTGTTTAGTTGTTCGATAACATCACTCAATTTGATTTGATTGGAGATATATCTCTTTAATGAAACAGTGTAAAGGCTATACTGTATAGTCTCAAACATACATACACCATTAAACTTCAAGCTCACTCACACATGATATATTGCGACACTTTCAGGGCTTCTTATTATTGTAAGTCCAAACGGCAACAGCTTCATTATTAAATATAAGTTCTTCTCACTGAAATCATTGGTCTGGAAACAATTATTTGCCCATTGTTGTATACCATACAACATTTTCCTCAACGATGAATATACATTTTCACGAAAACCATACTTGTCATTTGTTACATTTGTTATATGATACTAAAGAAAATCGTTAGCTTATCGATAGGATAATGTGAAGTACTTGTCAAATTAAAAAACATCATTACGTGCTATTATTAATCGGACTAGACATTTAAAATGTATGAAAGACGTATACACTTTTGCCAACAAGCAAGTTTTTTTAACAAAGAATCCAGAAATTGAACAACATTGCATAGTTTAGTCAGGACAGAGTACAAGATGCTTTCAAGCAGGCGCGCCGGAAGCAGTTTGGGATTGGGGGGGGGGGGGGGCAAATATTCCAGGGGGCTCACCTTCCAGGGGCAGTGACGTAACGAGCAAAAACGTTTGGAGGGGGGGGGGGGGGCAGAAGAAAAATCTGCATCACCACCACCACCAATTGGCGGAGAAACCAGGGAGCAGAGCCCCCGGAAGCTCTGGCGTTTTGGGCATTTAATTACGGTCAGATGAGCACCCAGGGCACCGCCTTATGGCCCTTGGTGGGGTCCAGGGGGTAGAGCCCCCGGAAGCTTGTTTTTTTTTAGGTATTTAATAACGGTCAGATGAGCATATAGGGGACCGCCTAGAGGGCCCTTGGTGGGGTCCGGGGGCGGAGCCCCCGGAAGCTCGGGAGTTTTAGGCAGTTAATTACGGTCAGATGAGCATATTTTGATACATCATTATTTTGTGACGTAGACAGGTCACTTATTTTTTTCTCTCTCTCTTTCTTTTTTTTTTTCTTTAACAATTTTTTTTCAAAAAGTGAGGGGGGGGGGCTCGAGCCCCCGAGACCGGCCGTTCTGCACACCCTGACATACAGGCTTATAAATAAGCATATTTTTCGCCCGACTGTAAATTTGGGAATTTCTAATTTCCAACAAACGCTATAAAGGTATGATTTACAAAAAAAATGAGAAAAAATACGGGAAAATCATGTCATTTCAGCAACATTTGTAAATCACTGGTATCGAATAAAAATTAACCCCCCCCCCCCTATCAGTACGCCAGCGTTCAGGGGCTCATGAGCTTCTCACCCCTATAACAAAACACAGACACGCTTTCCCATTCTCTCACAATATGTCCACGATATGCGCGCGTTATTATAAAAACCTCCATTGATAAATATAGGTAGCATGCGCAATGTTTAGGAAATTTAATTCCTGTTAACTTTCCTTTTCTTTGAATAGAATTTTATAAGTCATTTAATTCAGGTTTTCATTATTGTTATGTTCTTTGGGGTTAAAAATACAAACCATCTTTACTCCTTTACTCCTTTTTTTTTTGAGGGGGGGAGGGGGGCGTTTGGGGGGGGAGGGGGGGCAAAAATGCGTTTTGCCCCCCCCCACTTTTTTTATCGGGGGGGGATCTTCCCCCCCCCCCCCTGCCCCCCCCCCACTTCCGGCGCCTATCGATAAGAATTATGGATGAGCCATTTCATTATCCCAAATGAATTGATTTATGTTTAAGGGATGCTCATTTTGAGTGGATAACACACTCTGCACATGTGTTTATACAGTGTACATGAGCCGTATATTCTTACACGTATTAACTAGCCCACAGGCCAGATATGAGGTTTTGGAAAGAGATTTTAGTATCAGCAGTAAGCATATCATTCTTATTCTTCATTGGTAACGAGACTAAAATAATACAAAAATTGTCACAACAACCAGTGCAAACCCAATTTGAAACGTCCTGTATGATATAACATGACTCATGTCATGAACAAATCGAATAGTCTGCCTCATCAGTGCACTCACAGTAAGTATGATTTGCATCGTACCCAATCATAAAACATAAACAAATATTAATCCCACAAGACACATACAAACAAATGAAATGAACAAAATTTAAAATTAAAGTTACATTAGTTTTTTTTTCTTCATCAATTTTAATATTTCATATTTAACCATTTCAATGCTAACAACGTTTAGTGTACCTTATCGTGAACTCGAATGGCTCACATTAGATTGCCATCTAGTAATTTACATTATCTTGGCTGCTTTTTCATATTTGGTGTTCAATTACAAATACCTGTATGTGGTATTACTAAAATTTTAAATTGGTAAAGTCCATTGTGTTCGTAGTGGTCACATCCACCTCAACCTTTAAAGGTAGGCTTTACTACTTCAGCTAGAAGGGATTAGACCACACAGGGAGCCAGCGAGGTCACTGTGACAGGTGGCTATCTCATTAACTCAGCTCACATTTAACATAAGAAAAAAAGGATCATGGGGGACCAACAGGCACCGATTGGGGAAGTTTTCTATATACAGTGTGTCCCGAAAAAAACTATACACTTTTGAAATGGCTGCCGAATAAAAAATATATGATTCTAGGGGGGGAAGTGTTTTTATGTATGGAAAGCTCATAAACTAAACTTTCATATGACACCAAAAAGTTCGAAAATAATCCATGCTTGGGTGAGCACTGCTCACTTTTGTAAAGGGTATGAAAATTAGGTTGCGCAGGAATTAGCCTTCCAATTTGTGAGAGGTAAATCCTTTGGAGCTTACAACATTGACGGTGATATGATACATTCATGATTTGCTGAGTGAATTTCATGGTTTATTAAACCAAACTGTTATGCAC
>JAVYIG010008609.1:0-87434 GCA_035222895.1 Strongylocentrotus droebachiensis | reverse complement strand
GTTAAATATATGGTATGCACGGTACCATATTAAAAATAAGTATCCGCTCTCTGGTACATTCATCTCAATGATTTTGTAATTCCAGAGCAGCGTTTTTCAACTAGGGTGCCGCAAGAGAATGTTAGTTACATAACAACATTTCTTTGGAAAACGTTGATTTTGTGAGGAAAAAAATATCAGAAACGGTAAGAGTATTTATTTTCATGAGAAAAAAAAATGTAACAAAAAAAATAAAATGTCTTTCTTCCTCGCTCGCTGACAATATTTTGCGAATATATATCTTTTATTTCGAAATTAAATTGTTACCACACTCTCATTATATTTATAAACATGATAAATCAAGGCAACGAGAGGCCCGAATATCCTCATATTCGTGTATCAAGGTCATGACCGAATATATCACTTTATATTCGTGTACATTCGGCGGCGAGGTGCCCGGACACAGTATCTTAAATCTTTTCTAGTGTGTTGATTACAACATTATGTTTTACCATTTTGAAAAAATCTTGTCCTTTTTTTTCTTGCTCGTTCGATAAATCAAGAATCAAATGTGCCCATACGTGTGTACATAGCACTTGACGAGTGCCAGAGTGATGCAAAATAAATAGTTTTCTTTTAAGAGGGCACTGTGTCTAACAAAAAGTTGAAATAACGCTGCTCAAGAGAAATGTATTTTTATGCATTTTGAGACGCGCTGAACAATTCCCTAAAACTACCAGGTGTTGCATACATTATAGTTAAAGGAAAATGTGTAGTAATGAGGATGATCACGCGTAAGTATTTGAACGAATGTGGGTTCATGCACGGGATTGTATGGGCTCGTAGCTTTCACAACATCTCTCAATGTGTCAGATCGTCTTTTGCTATTGAATCCTGATTGTCCTCAAGGGGGTGGGGGTAGTTGTCCTCGGGGGTACATTAGTTATCCTCGGGGCGGGTAATTGTCCTCGGGGGGTAATTTTCCAAGGGGGGTAGTTGTCCTCGGGGGGGGGGGGGGGTAGTTTTCCGGGGGGGTAATTGTCCTTCGGGGGTTCTCGGGGGTAGTTGTCCTCAGGGGGTAGTTGTACTCGGGGGTAATTGTCCTCGGGGGGTAGTTTTCCGGGGGGTAATTGTCCTCGGGGGGTAGTTGTCCTCGGGGGTAGTTTTCCTGGGGGTAATTGTCCTGGGGGGTAGTTGTCCTCGGGGGGTAATTCTCCGGGGGGTAATTTTCCGGGGGGTAATTGTCCTTGGGGGGTAATTGTCCTCGGGGGGTAATTCTCCGGGGGGTAATTTTCCGGGGGGTAATTGTCCTTGGGGGGTAATTGTCCTCGGGGGGTAATTCTCCGGGGGGTAATTTTCCGGGGGGTAATTGTCCTTGGGGGGTAGTTTTCCGGGGGGTAATTTTCCGGGGGGTGATTGCCCAGGGGGTAATTGTCCTAGAACCTGGTTCTCGGCCATGGAGTGACGAACAATTTTGAAACAAGGGACGATTTCCATAGGGCACCTTATTTTTAAAACTCCCATAAAGTATCAGGGCTCGGCAGTTACAAGCGTTAAGGATACTTAGGTGTCCAGAACTCGCCGGACCTCCAAAATTCAGATCGTCTTTTGCTATTGAATCCTGATTGTCCTCAAGGGGGTGGGGGTAGTTGTCCTCGGGGGTACATTAGTTATCCTCGGGGCGGGTAATTGTCCTCGGGGGGGTAATTTTCCAAGGGGGGTAGTTGTCCTCGGGGGGGGGGTAGTTTTCCGGGGGGTAATTGTCCTTCGGGGGTTCTCGGGGGTAGTTGTCCTCAGGGGGTAGTTGTACTCGGGGGTAATTGTCCTCGGGGGGTAGTTTTCCGGGGGGTAATTGTCCTCGGGGGGTAGTTGTCCTCGGGGGTAGTTTTCCTGGGGGTAATTGTCCTGGGGGGTAGTTGTCCTCGGGGGGTAATTCTCCGGGGGGTAATTTTCCGGGGGGTAATTGTCCTTGGGGGGTAATTGTCCTCGGGGGGTAATTCTCCGGGGGGTAATTTTCCGGGGGGTAATTGTCCTTGGGGGGTAATTGTCCTCGGGGGGTAATTCTCCGGGGGGTAATTTTCCGGGGGGTAATTGTCCTTGGGGGGTAGTTTTCCGGGGGGTAATTTTCCGGGGGGTGATTGCCCAGGGGGTAATTGTCCTAGAACCTGGTTCTCGGCCATGGAGTGACGAACAATTTTGAAACAAGGGACGATTTCCATAGGGCACCTTATTTTAAAACTCCCATAAAGTATCAGGGCTCGGCAGTTACAAGCGTTAAGGATACTTAGGTGTCCAGAACTCGCCGGACCTCCAAAATTCCATATCTATAAAATACCTCATGCATACAAACTTTTAAAACCCCAGACCCTCATTCAAAAGGTTGGTGTGGAGCTCTATTCACATAAACAGACACGACACATTCAAGTATATACCCAGGAGAAAAAAATATAACCCTACATGTTGTATAAACATTACATTTCTATATAACCCTAAATTGTACATTGACTGGATAAAAACTGGTATATAACCCTAACCCGAACTCTGATCCTAACTCTAACCCTAACCCTACATTAAAACAATATAACTAATTTAAAACCGATGAATAATGACTGTATATCTGTTGATGTGTTTTTAAAGAGATGTGAAATAAAATTGAATTGAATTGAATTAATGATTTACCCTTTTGTTTCTTGGGACGCCTTTAAGTTGTCTTTGCCTGCAAACGTACGTAGAGGACAGTACTTTTATTGTTACATCGTTAACAGGACACGAAAAAATGTCCTGCTAATGATCATGTCTACTTAAAGCCATCATTTGACAATGTAAAATATGGAATGCATGGCCATACGTGTTGTTAGTGTCTGTGAAATGGTGTACTATTGAAGCCATACAACAAAATTGCGCTTCAAATCGATTATAATGTGCTCAAAAAGGTTTTAAAAAATGAGTGACCGGTTTTACCATACCCATTTCCCCCAATTGAATGTAGTGTATTAAAAACCGTTAGGAAAACGAAAAATGAAACAGGCGATCGGTTTGTAAAAGTGACGGGATTCCTCTCTGACCTAAAGATATATAATTATGATTACAGCATGAGCTAAATCTAGGAATAAGTTTCAGAATCTGAGGCAATGTCGAGTCACTTTAGTGACTCATTTTCTCACTACATATGTCAATCTAATGACACCGTAAGGTATATATATATATATATATAAAGGTGAAGATAAGTAAATGATTTCTTGAGCCAATAGAGCTTCATCATTTCATCACCACATGGGAAATAATTTGAAGTGTTGTATTTATTTTCAAAGTATTCCAAAGTGTATAATTTTATCACCACATTAATATATACATGATATACAGTGCGTCCCAGAAAAAACGAAACCGAGAAGTATCGATGTTCTATCATAACTTAATCACAACTATAATTAATGAATGATACATATTTGGAAAGCTTATAGTCTACTCTTTCAGTTGATGCTACTCAGATAATGCATATGTCACGCATGAGTGATTAAAAGCAATTTGAAGGAAGGAAACCAAAAAGACATTTGGCAGGCGGTATCTGAATTTCGAAGAAAAATTCACATTTCTAGAAAGTTGAGTCTCTGCCCTTTCATATGACACCTCAATCAGGAAAAATGAGCGAGGAATGACAAAGTTCTGTTTGTTTAAAGTAGCCCTTACATTTTCATAATTTTATTAAACGAATTCTTTTTCACTGGCTGCCTGCCGTATCAATAAACGAAATTTACAAAAGACTTAACTCCGTTTCGTTAACAATCAGCCGTAGACGAGAGTCTTCATGCATGGTTGATTGTCAACGAAACGGAGTTAAGTCTTTTGTCAAATCTGCTTTTTGCTACGGCAGGCACCCAGTGAAAACGAATTCGTTTGTTAAAATTATGAAAATGTAATGCTACGTTTACACTATGTTCCCGGCGACCACGGCAGCCCCGTTTGCCCGAAACGTAGTGCGCCGTGGGATTTAGACCAATTTTATCTCTGGATTCAAGTTTTGTTACGTCTTGCCAAGATTTTTCACGGTTTACCACGGTATCCGTGACGGGCCGTGGGGGGAAGGGGATGCTGAGTCCCAGAGGCTCCAAGGCGCACTTCGGTTCGGCCCGCGTTCTACCACGGATGCCAGAACGTTCCCTCACGGCCCGTCACGTTCTGATGGGGTCCCTCACGTGTCCCACGTTCTGGTCAAGGTCTGACACGTTTTTCACGTTCTGTCAAGGCTTTGTACGGATGAAACGTGGACGCAGGGCATCTTTTGAGCACGTTTGTGCCGGCGGTATAAAAAGAAGGTCTCCAAAGCAATAGCAATCATGGTATTCTGAGACCTCTCGTTGTGTCAGACCGTAGTAGAACGCAACGCGCCGTAGCGTGCCGGGCGCTTGAACCGTCCCACTACGGACCACCCCCAAGTTTTGTTATGGCCTATTACGGACTGTCACGTTTTGTTACGATCACCCCGGTTTATTACGGCCTACTAGGTTTCTCATCCGCACCGTGACTGCCGTGGCAAATTTTTTGACAGTTTAAAAATCTGACACGGTATCCACGGCAATCACGGCCTGCCACGTTTGCCCATACGGTCCCCCGCGTTGTGTCACGTCAATCCCGTTTCGTCCACGGTGGCCTGAAACGTGGTTGCCGTGGCCGCCGGGAACATAGTGTAAACGTAGCATAAGGGCTACTTTAAACAAACAGAACTTTGTTATTCCTAGCTCATTTTTCTGGATTGAGGTGTCATATGAAAGAGCAGAAAATGAACTTTCTAGAAATATGGATTTTTCTTTGAAATTCAGATACCGCCCGCCAAAATACTTTTTGGTTTTCTTCCTTCAAATTGCTTTTAATCAAATTGCTTTTAATCACTCATGCGTGAAATATGCATCATCTCAGTAGCATCAACTGAAAGAAAAGACTCTAAGCTTTCCAAATATGTATCATTCATTAATTATGGTTGTGATTAAGTTATGATAAAACATCGATACTTCTCGGTTTCGTTTTTTCTGGGACGCACTGTATATATATATATATATATACCTTTATATCCCGCATACTAAGAATCTTGCAATCTGATTGGTCTAAACGAGGTCACATGATCAATGATAGATAAGATAAGATAACTCCTTGCGATATGACTTTTGTACAGTAATGTTTTGCTGCTGCCCCCACCTGCCCATTGAATAAGCATAGCAAAGTAGGTTACGCGAAATGTCAATGTCAATGTCAATGTCAAATGAGCGCGAATCGACTTTATTACATGTATGCATGTTGTGCTTTGTAAAATTTAGCTGAAATCTAGCTGAAGCTAAACTGTCTGCAGATTCAGTTCTTTCAATTATGTAAAATTCACTTTAAATAGACCTTATTGCCGATGTGGGATACAAAACAAATATTAACCTCCTTTACTCGGGCAATGGATACAAACTATCATAGCCTCGGTGATCTCGGGGTAACCATCATCATTCGCCTTGCGGCTCAGGATGGTAGTATCCCCGAGATCACCTCGGCGATGATAGTTTGTACCATTACTGTACCAAGCATGTATGCATTTGCAATAATTATCGTCTTGTTAAACTTCATTTGATAACAATAAGTATGTTGTATTTACACATATATGTTACAATTTTCTCTTCCTTAAACAGCCCCAGAACCGGAACCAGTGATAAGGTACTCCTTCGATTTATTGAGGTCATAAACGTTATTGAATCGAATATAGGGACGGCTAAATTCATAAATAAATGAATTAATTAAAAACTATACACGAAATAAATATTCGAATAAGTAAATGAATAAAGACTTAATTAATACACTCATAGTAAATTAAGAAAATAAGAAAATATTATATAAATAAATGACAAAAATACATGAATACGTGAAATATGAAATAAATATATACACATTTATCAATTAATACATAAAGATTAATACAAAACGCAAACAAACAAATTATTTTTACTGGCCCTCTTCTTTGCGTGAAATTGATAACATATACCACAATGATTTAACCCCCCCCCCCCCCCTTCCCTCCCTTCTTTTCACTTTACTTCAGAATTCCCAAACCAGTAACTGACCAGATGATAGATGCCATATCAGGTCACGAGATAACGAAATACCAGCTTTTTAAACTGGCGAACGCCCTTGGCTTCAGTAACAAGGATTTCGGGAATCTTGTATTGGATAACGCCAGCTCTGTTTTGAGTAAGAAGGGGTACACAGGCATCAAAACGCTCCTTATAAAATGGAGGAACAGAACAGACGAAGAGCATCAGCGCCCGGAATTAAAAGAGGCATTTAAGACGTCAAACCTTGTGGATTTAACGAAAATGTATCTGAACGTAAAAGACGACTTCTTGAATTAAGTGAGATATTTAATCCAACAAGACTTTCCGTTTGCATAAACGTTATAAAGGATACAAATTTGATTTCTTCGAAATGGCATAGTAGTCGTGAAACTTAACCTAGAAATAAAGTTTGTTTTGTACTTGAAGATGAATTCAGCCAGAATGCAGAGAGTGAGTAAGTCAAAGAGAAACCCAACTTTGCCACACAAAGTCCAATTTGAATTAATAGTAATAAAATTAGAAAACAAGTCAGTAAATTGTGATGACGAGTAAATATGTTTGATGTGAAATTCTAGATGCGAGACTGTTTCGAGACTCAACTTATTAACATATTAACACCTATTTTCGTTATCATTTGTGGTTCTTAACGATATTTGTCGAAATGGGGAACCTAGGCCATAATTAGGGCCGTATTAAGACTGGGCATAAAAAAAAAATCGATTTCGTCTATGATCTATCAAATCAAATCTCGTCATTTGACATATTGTTCCTATTTATCGTCCATTTAACAAAGGAAATTCGTAGTATTTACATGTTACATGTTTATGGACACAAATACTTATAAACATATGCATTCTTACAAATAGAAAAATTTAATAAAACAATCGTGAGTTGACACAAAACAATAACCAAAAACGTAATCAATCAAAAATATACATCAAATTCAAATAACACTTAACAAGTAAAAATATGCTGTGATCTTACACCCTGGTCGAGGGTAACTGGTCTATTGTATGTAAAATCAGTTGTGGGTATCTTATATCCACTTTTATTAGTAGAATTTTGGATAATAAAGCCAGACGATTTATTTGCTTTTATTACTATCATTTAAAAATAACGGAAACTAGAGGTTTATATCACAATTTTTTTACACGTTTTGATATAGACAAAGGGATAGCACGTGAGGCTGCGTTGGGTAATCTAATTACAAATCGGTTTCATGTCAATAGAGAGTTTAGTATTTCAACTTGTAAACCATATATATTATACATATTTGCAAAATCTCTTTACAAATGTAATATTTGGAGCCAATATTAATACGACGCCAATTGAAAGTTGAGATTATTAGCCCTTAAATGATCTGTATTTTCAATGACGAATAATTCAATAATTGTTTTTTTCTTCTTTATAAAAGCAATATGAACCAAATGTAGCAGTCATTCGCTTATTTCAGGGATAATGACACTTCTTGTTCATACTATCTCAAATTGGCCATGCGTAATTTCCTGATCATTGTTAGGGTGTCAATTGAAAGAGAAGCAAATGAGCTTTTCAGCGTTGTACTAGTTATTGAAAACAGATTTTGAATTATTGAGTGATTCCCAAACAAAGTTTGTTTATGTTTTGGTTCTGAGGAATGTTCTGTATATATATTTTGTGTGTATTTTGGTGGGGTTATATGGTGAGTTTGTTTGTGCATTTGTAAAATGAAAAGAATTTGACAGATGCAATAAACATTGGCGACTAAGTTTAAAATGAAATAAACAATGGTGAGAAATTAAAATAAGAGAATAATGTTGCGTAGCTTTATCAAAGTTCATCCTGTTGTAAAGGTTAATATATGTATACATGTATATATATATAATATTACATTTTAATTAAGGCGTCGTTAGACTGACATTTGGATTGAAAAAAGTGAGTCATTAAGTAGACATTGTCATTGTTTTGCAGGACAATTTCGTGTCCATTTAACGATTACACAAAAGAAGTACTGCCCTCTATGTTTGGTTGCAGACAGATGAAACTTTAAAGCCTCCCAAAAAACACAAGTTTGAATCATTAGTCATTAGTTTGATGTGTCATAATGTTTAGAATTTAAGATAAGGGTTACGGTTAGGGTTAATATACCAGTTTTTTATGATGTCTGGTTGATGTACCATGTAGGGATATATATACAGCATACTTTGTAATCGAAAAGACATGATGTGATCTCAAAATGCCATTGTAACAGTACAAAATCACCGATGAGTACATAGATCACCTAAAAAGACACCATAATCCAATTATATATTGACAAGAAGTAAAGTTTATTAGTTGCATGCTTTTTATTTTTGCTTTTATCTTCATGTTCGGTTAGTTCTGTGAATCTTTTCGGATTAAACCCACTTTAAAAACATTGGCTTCAGTTAATTTTAATTTTCATTGCGTTATTGATTATATTTTAAATAATGCCTATGTAACGACATATTTAGTACACAAACAGCACACAAGATGACAACCAGTGAATAAAGCGTGCTGAAAATTTATTTGCATCCTGTCAGAAACACACCACCATTTAAGAATTAATTAGTTTAGCTATTACAATAATTTTCAATTGAAATGTATTACTTAAAGTTTTTATTTTTAGTATTCAAAGATCATTTTGAGTCCATGTAATGATCCCCTTTCAATGTAAATCACAATAATTACAATAATAATATTAATTACAATAATGATGATAAGACCAGTAATAACAACAATAGAATAATAGTAAAAAATAATAAAACATGATAATAACAGTAATATTTATTTTAATAATATTAATAATAATAATAATGATAACAAATAATGCATATTATATTAATAATAGTATTATTATATTTTTCGACCATGTGAATCGTACGAGTTTGTTTTGGTCGAATTAGTTATTGGCATGAGCTTGGCAAAACAAAAATAGAAATCATATTTAAACTTGGGGAATTTCTTAAAAATGTTATTCGGAGACAGTTTTCGTTCTTAAGAGATCAGGAAAGCCTGTTTTTGAAAGAAATTTTGATAATTCATTTTGATTTTGCAATCATAATGACAGTTTTCATCAACAGGACCCAAAGTGATCTCCATCATTAAATAAGACTTAGTTCAACGTAATGTACTCTTATTTATTTTTGTTTCCACCTCAAACAAACACAAACATTTCTTTTAGGCCATGATATATATTAACTTTCATACAAATTATATGACTCTTATCAAATTACTAGTGTTTCATATTTGTGTAAGATCAAACAATTCCTTTTAAAAGGGTCTCCGATTTGTCATCATTTCCTATTTTTCAATAATAGAAGTTTCAATTGATGCACTGTTTATATTTATTTATAATTTGTTGAGACTTTGCTGATTCGTTTCATTCTCAAATCGGGTGACGTATGGACTTAGCCATATCTTTTAAAAACTTGATAAATTGCTCGAAAAAACAATAAGAATAAATTTTCTTTCATGCTTGGTTTTAAAAGGCGTACCCTGTAAAATGAGGTCTTTACAAATGTCCTTTGACAAATCAGATCATAATGAATGATCTGTTATCATATCTGTTCGGGGATTCAGCCAATCTCTTTGTTCGTCATAATGGTTACAATACAAAAAGTCTACCATAATTCTATCCCACATTGGACTGTTCAATGCAAATTACGTGCTTATCAAGCCTACTTTTGTTTCCCCCAGTTTTGTATTTCTTAAAATGGCGGGTATGTTCTTTTGATACAAGAACATTTAACACATCGATGCACACAAAATAACTCTAATTTGTCAAAACTTAAAAACCACAAAAAAAGTAAAAGTGATCGCAAGAAAATGCAAAATATTTCAGATATAACCACGTCAACGTAAACATTAAGGAAGATACAAAATATACAAAGTGTTTTTCACGCATAAGTAATTCTTCTTCTTTTGTTGAGTTAATTAGTTTGGATTTTAATGATTATTATTTATTCTAACGGAATGTGTCTGCAACTTGAACGAATAGGCGATAAACTCTCTAATATTTTTATGTTAGATTATGATAATAATATTAAAGATTGATTTATAAGTGCATAAGAAACAAAAGTTTCTCTATGCACTTTACAAAGTAAAAGAATAAGCATGAACAAGTATATTTAACTAGTTACAAGGACAAAAAACTAAATTTTGATTATTTTTGAATAAATATTTAATACTAGATGACCCAAATTATTAAATGATTTAGATAGTGTTTATCAATTACATAATGATCAAATTTGAAAAAAGCTTAATGGGACGGATTTCTATCGTGCAGGTTTTGGCAACATCCTTGCTCAATTGAAAATAAACACTAAGACCAGAATTACTCATGATAACACTATGGTGTGTGCATTGTTATATGTGTGGAACTTGTGTATTAACACAAAGGAAGGAAAGTGACGTTTACATATTAGATTTGCAATTTAAATATACATACACTATTTAAATCTAATTCCACACAATCTATATCAAACTTCATTAATCACTTATTGCAAATGTTCTCATAAAGAACAAGTACGTTTGAAAGACATAAGCGAGATTAAGGCAACTTTAAAATTGCAATCAGCAACAATTGTTAACAAATTAATAATAACATTATTAATAACATGTGATGAATTTCATATTTTGATATCAAGACTAAAAAAATGACTTTTATAAATAAATAAGTCAAGTGACAAATCAGCATACAAATTTAACAAAAGTGCAGGCATGGGGCTCAATGATTTCAGTGACAATGTGATGATTAAACCGAGTGCATTCGAAAGTGCATTTACTTAAATAAAAAAAGAGCTCGTACAAATTGCCCTCTGATTTTAGTGTTAAAAGTAATATTTGCTACCGAGATTTAGTCCCTGCAACGTACATGTGCGCCATTATAGCATTATAGTGAGTATTATTACAGTTCAATGTAAAAATGTATATATATTTGAATTACAATTTCAATCATTTTATTGTTTACTAGTGTTCTAATATTAGTGCCTAAAACACATATTTACTTTTGTTACAATTACTACTTAAATCACAATATTACCAGAACGGTTTTCTACTCAACAACAGACTAAAGTTATCCCTTTTCATGAAAGACTTTCGGGTTTTAAGACAATGCAAAATTTGCTTCATTGTTATTTCATACAATTATCAAACCACAGATTCCAAAACGATCTAATTACACGCAATCTAACAAACATAAATGATCACATAATTTAATATTTAAGGAGGGAATGTAACACATAAATACTCTTCTAATCATCTTTCGGGGAAATTCATTTGCATCAGAGGGCTTTTAAATCAACTAAACATGACTTTACAATTAAATTGCACCTACCTTGTTTTTAAGTTCCAGTAGGTATAATAAAAATGTATTTTAAAAACATCCGTGGTATTTGCGTTTCTTCATTTCAAAGGACTCTGGAATACCTTAAGACTCGAAGGATATGTTTAAAGCAATTATAAATGTCCGAGCAAAATGTTAGTGTGCCGAAGTTTTCTAAGCAACGGCGGATGCCCTGCAAGACACATCTAATTGAATCACATTTTAATGGTACATACTGGAACACAAATAATATTAATTAGTGGTGAAATTTAGCTGCCAAGACGTCAGACACAGCTCAATATGTATGTATAACTTTCCCGGGGTACAACAAATGCAAAGTGACAAAAATAAAAATTACATGTCATCCCTGTTAAAAAATGATATTAGTCCCAATTGTATAGCGGTTTATACTACTTTAAGTGCTTTATATTGTAATACTTATTACCAAATTTATTGGATTCAATTGCTAATCCGTACATGGTAGTGTACACGCTCCATTCCCTGGGGAGCATTCGGGGTAGGCGCCATTTTACAAGCGCACACATGCCAATCTGACCACGTTCTCATCATATCGGGTACTCATTTAACACCTGGGTGTAGAGTGGTAAATGTAGATTAATGACTTTTTAAATGACATTATTAGTGCGAGACGCGATCAGCGGGTCACGTGATCCACAGTCTAGTGACGTATCCACTAGGCCATGACATCTCCACTGTACAATACAAATACAAATACTAACCTATACCAACCTATCATAACCCAAACTAATGCAATTCGTGATAATAATTCAAATGCATTTATGAGAGAGAAAGACATAAATTATTGATAACTCAAGGTGTCTCAAATAGTGATGACGTCACACATATTTGTAAAATTCAACTGCTCATGTATTACATACATGCCAAAATATTTTTCAAACATAAGTTATTACAATTCTTGTAAAAAATAGAAAATAGTAAATGCACTGCATTTTTCACATCAAACAAACAAACGAAACGATGGTATTTATATACAAAAAACATCGGTAAAGATGTCATTTTCAAGGTGATTGATAAAGTGATGACATTAAAACAATGTTTTGCATGAAAACATAATTCGAACCATAATAAATTTATTTTATACATATCATTTCTAGCGATTTCGTCTTTCCCTCTTATTTTTCTTATAACAATCTATGACTTAGATATTCCTCTCTGTGCAAAAATATAAATATTTACATCTTTCTCATGTTTTCTCTTCCTTCCTCTCTCAATCACCCAAAAGAACAGTGGATAATGTACATTTCGTTAAATCGGTGTTATCTTCTCGCTTATAAAGCTGTACTGCTGCCATACTCTTACTTCCAATCTTAAGCCCTTCATTCTAAGATAAAGCTGCTTTACCATGAACATCTGTTTCAAAGTAACCTTGAAAATAACCAAAGCAAATATCACTGCAAAGTACCGTAAATGTTTTATTAATATATGTCATTATATGCAATTTGTTCACAAGCTTGATTTCACAAAAAAGATTCTCCGAAAACAGCTTTAGCAAGAAGAAAATGTGATGATAACATTCATGAAACTAATGAATGGTATAGTTGAACAAGAAACAAGCGAACAAAGAAACCAATAGAAAAAAAAAGAAAAAAGGCAATCGAGTAATAACAAACAAAGGAAAAAAGGGTGGGATGGGGAAAAGGGCACACCAAGGATAATATAGAAAGATGCAAGAGAGGAGAAGTAAAAAGAGAAGAAATTGTGGGGTCACGGTTGCCTGAAAGCAAAGACTCTGATTTGACATTTTGCCACAATTTATGAATCCCAGAGCGGAGCCTTTATCTAGCAGTCTCTGTCTGTCGAACAGTTCAGCTAGAGCTTATGCAATATGGCGTATGCACAGTCTCACTATGCAGCCACTGTTACGCTAAGGGACTAACAAGAGTTGCGTCCCCGCAAACCTATGGAGGGGGGGGGGGATCCTACTTTAGTTGTAAACTTAGCACTTTCGAATCGTCTACATTTGTAGGAAGCAAAGTAAGGAAATACGGAATATGGTAAGAACAACAGAAAGAAGAATTGATGAGAATTTAGGCCTTGACGACGGGTGAGACTATCATCTTGGGCTTGTTCACATTCTTGAGGACGACTACGATAAGGATGACGATGACGGCGAGAACGACAACGGCCCCGACGACGATGCCGACAATGACGCCTATACCCATGCCCAGCAGAGCTTTCAGTCCAGGGATTTCGATGTCGTCATCATCGTCGTCTTCGTCTTCGGGAGTGGTCATGTCATCTGCTAAGGATCAGAACAAATGTTGGAATGGTTAGTCATAATTCACATGATATAATGATTTGTAATTACAGACTTATATGAATTTAGATAACTTTTCACAATATTCAAGGCGTCGAAATTATCATCAAATTCTCGTTTACCCCCATTCTTTTTCTCTTCTTCTTCATAACTCATTCTTCTTTTCATTCTTCTCTTCTTCTTACGTCTTCTCCTAAATTATTCTTCACCTTCTTCTCCTCATTCTTTTTCTCTTCTTTTTCTTCTTCATTTGTTTTCTTCTTCTTCTTCTTCTTCTTCTCTTCTTATTCGCCTCATTCTTCTTCTTCTCCTTATTTTTTTTCATATTCTGACCATTATTGTATTATATAATTATTTTGCTAATACGAGGACAGGTATGATGATAATGATCCTCATCATAATTGTGTTTATTATTGTTTTTATAATTATTAGTAGTATTAATGTTATCTGTAATATCAGTAACAGTTTTTATTATCACTACTGTTATAAGTAACATCATCGTCATAATCACGTTCATCATTATCAACATAATCATTAATGATGATCACCATTTTGTTTACTACTCTCAATATAAACAATTCAAATTCACCTCTAGTGGATGTGGTTGGTGTGGGTTCCGCTACAGCGCCCCCTTCGATGACAAAATCGATCACGTATTCTGTGGTATGATTGGTTTCGCAACGGACATCCATCCCGTCAACGATTGTCTGCACACCGTCTTGGCTCCATTCCATTTTGGTGTCATTGTAGTACGAGCAGACGGGGATGGTCGTGGACGGCCAGGGGGAGGAGAAGGGGACTGATATGGTTGCGGGGTCGTAGAGATCGTGCACTTCCATCGGGTCGCCTGTGCAAAATAAAGAAGACCAAGTTGTAAAAAAGCCTTGGAGAAGTCCTCATTGTGCAAAATAATTACTGCCAAAGTGAAGTAGGAGCTTTACATTTCATTAAGACATTATCATTGTCATTAGATCTTGCTCACCTGTGCAAGGATTGACGAACTGCATCCCGATGACGTCACTGTCATGTGACTCACCGGCTACGTAGTCTTGGCCGCGGTAGATGAAGAATTCAACCAGAACTCCAACGCACTCCTCGCATCCGCATCCCTCCCACGAGGTGTCGTATCTATGGCAACAAAAGGGTCATAGGTCAATCGGATGTTACTAAGTTTGACATGTACGGAACTTCATTATTTTTGTTGGAAATATTGCACCTCCTATTCCCTGCTTAACATACATAAACACATACGATATTATCAGAGAGTGGTAGAAGAGTAAGAAAATGATGATGAAAAAGAAGAAAAAGGAGGAGGGGAAGAAGAAGAAGAATATTGAGTGATATTGTGTAATCATAAGCAAAGAACTATACACTAAAGAAATGATATATAAAATCAATTTGATAACAAAACGAGAGATACGTGTATGCAATAATTAAACGACGAGCTGATAACGAAGCCATAGAACAAACACACGAACGAACTAACATAACTAGATTTATAAAAAACACGATAAACTCACCTATTTCTGACGTCACTCCCGCCATTGAAGGTGATAGAGCCATTACCCTTTGGTATCATTATGGGATCAATATTGAGTGTGGCCTCGATAGTAATCAAAATGTCATCACCGTATGATGAAATCCGTTCACCGGTTGCCAGGTTCTTGCCCATGCACTTTGAAAGCAGTCCAAGTATTTCTCTGTTAACAAATAAATCATAGTAGTAGTAGTAGTAGTAGTAGTAGTAGTAGTAGAAGAAGAAGTAGTAGTAGTAGTAGTAGTAGTAGTAGTAGTAGTAGTAGAAGAATTATTATTGTTATTAGTAGTAGAAGTAGTAGTAGTAGTAGAAGTAGTAGTAGTAGTAGTAGTAGAAGAATTATTATTGTTATTATTATTATTAGTAGTAGTAGTAGTAGTAGTAGTAGTAGCAGTAGTAATAATAGCAGTAGTAGTAGTAGAAGTAGTAGTAGTGGTGGTAGTAGTAGTAGTAGTAGAATTTGTAGTAGTAACATTATCATAATCAACATCATAGCCATCTTTATCATCCCCCTCCTAATTGTCGAAACCGATATCATCATCATTATATTTCATCACAATCGTCACCACAATACCATCCTAACGTTCACCATAACCGTCAGTGTGATAACCAGTATTTATGTATTTAACATTTAAAAAAGAAATTAGTAGGAACACCATTTCCATGAAACACGGTTGCCATGTCTACCTGTTCTCCGTGAAGAACACGCTGTCCGGGAATGCTATTTTGGCATCCTCCAGCTGCTGACGAACCCCATCAATGGTCTCCTGTGGTAAGCGGTCGTCAAGATCCTTCGCTGATTGAAGCACATTCTTTTGTGCGTCCAGTATACCCCCTAAAGAGAAAATTAAGATGGACATTAAATGAATTTAATTTGTTCATTTGGTCGTTATTCATTTAATCATTTACGTACGTATTCTGTAATATTAACATGATTTATGCACACAATAGCGACTTAATCAATATTTTCCTATTGGCATTACAGTTGAACCAGGTTTAATATGATTACTTTGCAACCGAGTATTCGGTGTTTGCTGTGTTATATCTTTCTAAACATACTATGGAATTTTATTTTAACTGTTCTGTATAATCGTTATGCTTTATGATGCAAATATGTACATAATTATTCAGGGCCACATGGAGGACCACTACTTATTGTTCAATGGGCTACCCAGACAAAAGATTAGAAATAAATAAATATACAAATGAATAAAATAGTAGCAGTACCACTAATAATCACAATGATAATGATAATATTTTTAATGAAAATAATGGAAATGAGAAGAAAACACAAAAAGTAGATGCAGAAGAAGATAAAGAAGAAGTAGAACAATATGACGAAGAAGTAAAATTTCAACACGCCAAAATCTATATTTCTAGGCGCCACGATGAAATTGTTGTGGCAGCCATTAAATATTTAAAGCAAAACACTCCTACCCCATCATGCCAAATATAAAATCACAACCTTTCTTATTTTCTGTCGGATTGTTAAACACGTACTTATCTCTTCCCGTTGGTATGCGGGGATAGGTACGTCCATGGCCGCATCCACCATTGATAAAACATCGCCAGGGTAGCCGTCATAATTGCTCTGGTCGCCGGCAGCAAGCACCAGTAGTTCCTTTTGCAAGGCAAGTAAGCCTTGGTCAAAGCTCTGAAATAATAATAATAATGAAAAAAATAATAGCAGTGATAATGAGAATGATTACAATTATAATGCTAAGAAAGTTTTTTTCTTAATAGATAAAGAAAGCCGTACGAGTTATCCGTTCTTGCGGGGAGCTGACGAAATGTATATATATATATATATACGTATATATATATGGGTATATATATATATATATATATATAGATGATTGAATAGATACAAAAATCAACAAAAAGAAAATAAATGAATACATAAATAAATAAGAGAGTAAATATATTGATGTATAAACACATTAATAAATAAAACATAATAATGATGAAGGAGAAACAACATTGAAAACAATAATAGAGCCTGAATATGATGACCACGATTAACATATTTCCGAAAAGCACTTTTAGAAAACTGTACATATCCTTGACGGTGTTCTAAAGATTATTACATGCATTATTATCAAAAATGTTACTACTATGATCATTACATTTATGTTATTATCATTATTATTATCATTATTACTACAACTATTATTGTCATTATAATCATATTATCATCATCGTCATCATAATTATCATCAGCAACATCATCTTTATCAGTACTATTATTGTAAGATAAAGCTTTCCACTGACCGCTCTGTTTTAGTGCATTATTGACTGAGTAGAAATAAAGAATTAAATCAAAATATTACTATTGCTGCTCGTCTCTTTCGTGCGCCTTCAGTAGACAGGTCGGCGCTAGCCTTCTGCGCGCTGTTCGCTGTTTTAAGTCCTTCCACCGGTCGTCCTACGAAAAGTAAAAGTGTGGATGATAGTACGTTATAGTTCAGAATCAATTCGATTTCTCCATAAATAATAAATGTTGGCAGAGATTATTGAATTTTCTACTTATCTATCTACTATAATTCTACTATATTACAGTAATTAAGTTTGCTCTCTTCTTCCCTGGCCGCCATCTTTTGCACTCAGAATATTGCTACAAAAATGTGTATTTGCACAGATTTTGTCATTCCAATTTTGTATTTACCATGTTTTTATTGTTTAATTGTTATATTTCTTGAAAGTGCCGAATAAATAACATTAAGACTAATACTATACTAATACTATCCGCATGGTCTAATAATCATTTGGTGTTTGTTTTTATTTGGATTATTAACCAGTTAGTCTATTTCTAAGTTGGTTTGATGCCTTTTTTGACTTACATACATAAGGTCTAATATCATTCGATGACTATCAGTATGTATGATTACATGATTATTATACAGTAGGCTTGCGGGTGCACCATGTGAGATAGAGGGAGGACAACGGATAGTCAACCTGTCTGAAACGTCGAGCCACTCCACTAAGCTAAGAAAGATAACCAACAGTCCTTTTCAGGACTACAAACCCTCAAGAAAGATTACCGAGAGTCCTTTTCAGGACTCCTCAATCCTCCCTCTCTCTCACATGGTGCACTCTCAAGCCTACTGTATATTTACATCACCATGCAAGCTGACACTTACAAGCAGCATCTTATATGATTATTAGATCAAATAGATAGTAGACAAAATGGACATTAGATATACTGGGAATTAGATCGACTTGAAAATGGAATAAGTGAGCATATATGGGAATAGACTAATTCGGCAGTAGACGGACTAGTTGTAACTGTTCTATACAAAACGGCAATTCACAAGTAATAAGTACCTTCGTTCTTTAAATCGTTAATTTCCTCCTTCTTGTCATCGATGTCTTCCGCCGTTAGGGGTTGGTGGACATACGTCACATCTTTCGTGAAATCCGCACATACTTTGGTCAGCTGGTAGCATACCTATGCAGGTCGAGGAGTAGGTTAAACGAAATCACAAATAAATAGGTTTCATTTGAAATATTGTAACCGTTAGTTGACCATTATTTGACTTGGTGAACAGGCAAGAAAAAAAAGGAAAAAAAACGTATACCACAACTACGCGCAACAAAAGTCCTACGCGTATTTTGCATTATGTTTAAGATACATACATGTGAACCGTATTACCTTTTGCGTTGTTATTAGAGAAGAAGAACAAAATGTAAACGGTCTTGACTCGTCATACCTGAACGTGGCTCTAAGTAGCCGGGTACGGGTAAACTCATCCAATGAATGCAAAGTTTCCAGAAACAATGTAAACTAGCACTAGAAATAGAGCTTTGGACCTACTAAGTGGCTTATTCTATTTATTCGTTTATCCGCCACATAATTATTACTTTAATTCTGTCATTATTTTTCCAATAACTCGAATATTGTCGATGGGTTCAATATTTTAAATTAAAGCCATACCGCACTATTTCAGCCAGAAGGGATTATACCTCCCTGCAAGGTCACTGACAGGTGGTTATCTCATCAAATAAGCTCTCAATTAACAAAAGAAAAAGAGGACCAATGGTCACCGATTATGCATTGTTTGCTATATAGCGGGCGCAAGTAGCTACAAGCAGGACAGTGGGGCTTAAATACATCGTTTATCCGCCAAATAATGCTTTCATTCTGCCATTATTTGTCCAATAACTCAGAAAACTTGAATATTGTCGATGGATTTCTTTATTTAACTTAATAGGGGAAGAGTCGTGAATACTAGTGCTTACCCTAACACCGACTTTGAAAGGCACTGTGTCACCGGCTTCTATCTTGCTCTTGACCTTATCATAGACGTCGTGGTCAACCTGGAGCTCTGGCATCTCCGAGGTCTGACCGAGGAGACGCAGAGAGTTCTGCCCGTCCTCTAGGGATACCTGAGCAAAGGCCTGGTAAGTAAGGACCTTGTCCTCATCTGCAGAGCATGACTGGACAGTGTACATCACCTGGATTTGATAAAAAACAGTTTCAACAGATAATATAGGAGGGGTAGTTTCAAATAGAATATCAGGGACAGAGCCAGTATCAAAGCAAGACAGGGCCACGTTGCAAAAAACTTACCATTGATGGTAACTTTGCCATCAATGGTAACTACCATGGAAACCTTGATTTTGATTGGCTGTTGAGACATGTTACCATGGTAGTTGCCGTTGATGTCAAAGTTACCATCAATGGTAAGTTGTGTGCAACGAGGCCCAGATGTTGTCAAAAACGTGTTAAAGTCAGTGTCAATGATCGTAAGAAGGACAGTTGTAGTATCGAAAATAATATCGCTAGTGATATTCGTTTGTCTCGCAATGAAGGCATTGGTATACACGGAGGGTGAAAGAAGCTATCAATATCCGTCTCAATCCTAATAATTTTAACAGAGACAACGGGATCGATATCCCCGAATTTTGGACGCGGACGATACGTCGCTATGACACTCGCTGGCCTGCCAGCCAACACCGGTCGATTCCATTCAGCAGACGGTCCGAGCCAGCGGCCCGTTGATTGGTTGAGTACCGTATGCATCGGCCAATAGGCCTGGTGCATTAGCCGAACCAGCGGCCGAACCAGCGGCCTGGTGATTGGTCGCTCACCGTGTGCGTCGACCATTAGGCATTGTGCGTTATTGTTCCAATTATCGATCGAATTATGGACCGCTCCGCCGGTCCTCCCGTAGAGTATAAAAGACCCTTGCTTACAGTAGTTATTATCACCAGACGAAGTGTTGCAGATAGCACACGAAACGTCGTGAACTTTTAGATTCCTTATTAACCACATTGCGAGACAAACGAATATCACTAGCGATATTATTTTCGATACTACATCCGCAATGAGTAATATATTTAGCATTAAGTGAAATTATGTTAATGTCTAATGAGTTTATTGTATTAAGCAGAGTTGAAACATTGCCCAGGTCAGTGTAAAAGACTGTATCGAAGTCAGTATCAAAGACAGTAATTATGACAATCTAAAATCATATCCGACGTAAGTGTCAAAGATTAAAGATAAACTTGAGTTCTGGTAAAAAAAGAAAATGAATTCTCACAGAATCAAACGAAACTTAAACTGAATGTTCTAGATTATAAATAAATGTCATGTGCCAAACAATTTTTGAAGAAAATGTATACTGGATGAGTAATGAGCATAGATAGATAAGGAAATCAAGGTAGGTAGCCCCGACACCATTTGTGTAGTCTTATATATATCTTTCTGTGTATACTGCTTGTTACTTTTAAGACTGGGCCAAATTTATTAAGATTTTGATGACTCCAGAACCTTGCAGTGCACACCAATACTTACATGATCAACTTTTTTTGATCCATTCCACACCTTTTTTTCACAATGCAATCGCATTAGCAGAACTCACCTTTATCTTTAACGTCTTTTGGTATGACACGGCCTGGGTTCGAACCCACGACCTCCCGGTTGTGAGGCGGACGCTCTACTGACTGAGCCAACACTCCGGTACAATACACAAATAGTTTTATGAACATCACTTAGACTTACATCGGAAGCAGTATCCACGTACGTCTCGTCTCCACCAAACTCAAACTGGCAACCAGTTACCTTTCCAAGAACCTGGAAGTCAATTGTTGAAGAACCAGTGTCTTCCCCGTTGAGGGCGCTAAACTGTACACTGTACTGAGAACCGGCTTCGAGGGTTGCTGTAGAAGGGAACAGAAAAGTAAGAATAAAAAGAGAAAAAGAGTAAGTAAATGAAGAAGGAAAATAATGTCATTATAACCATCCTAATCAGATAAAGTGAATAGCACCATGAACATGAACGTAGAGAAAGAGAAGATACAGAAACCCAGAAAGAAGGAGAGAGAATAATAACCATACAATATGTTTTATGTTGTGTTTGTGCTCCGATTTTGTAATACTTTTTTGTAAGCGGTTGTTTTGGAGCTAACCAAGACCGGAAATTAATAATTTGCTAACCCTTTGTGTTTCAAGAAAGCAACCTTTCCCTCATTCGGTGCCTGCCATTTTGTGCGAAATTGCACATGTGTAAATCGAGCAAACGTTCAAAATGGAAAAGAAAGCAACCGAAGGGTTAAGCATTAAGAATGATGTTTCATTTTTCATACCGTTGTTAATTTTCAGAAGAGAGTAGTACTGTCCGAACCTGACAGTATATGGCTTAGCTGAACGTGTGACCTCGGAAGTAGTTACTGTTGTCTCTGCATCCGTCTGTGTTACGTCTTTGAACTCCGTGTATTCGTCTTCCCCCAATCCATCAAGACCGCCACCTACGTCCTCCCAACTCATTTCGCTGATGTCATCACCCCTGACGTTGGCCCGTATCTCTACGTCTCTCCTCGGTCTATACGATCCGTCCTTCGATTGGAGCAGGGCCAGCGAAATCTGCCAGTGCAAGTAAGCAATGTTTTAAAGTAGGAAAAACATGAAGGGGGAATATCTCTGAAGACGCCTTGACCAAGGAGCCGTCATGCTTTAAACATAACTGTTCCAAAAGTTAAGTAGTTTAAGAAAGACTCTCTACCCCCCCCCCCCTAAAAAAAGTTATATAAAATATATATGTATATATATGTATCGGGAAAGATCTTTAATCTCGGAAATGTGGTGTACATTTGAATCAAGGTATAACATCATTCAAACGAAAACATCATGATGGGTACATCTAGTTGGAAATAGTTTGTTACAGATGTATATACATCATAGTTGGACATATTGCAGTAAACAATGCAAGATAAAGAATATATCCACATCTAAAGGATATCCCAAAAAAAATGTTATTCTTATTTGGAAAGAGATACGTAAACTAATCTACATGGGATGTATTTGTATCTGCATTAGATTTTTCTTCTAAATTAATTCGTTTGAGCGACCTGCATAACTATTTGATTCTGAGCTTCATAGTTATAATGGAAAATGTAATTTTTAAAATTATTTCGTAATACTATAGGTAAAAATTGAATTCGTCTCAATCACTATGATATTCAGCAAATAATTTATATATATGACTATACGGTATATCATTATATATCTAAAACTTTACCTGAGGTGGATTGTTTTCCGTAACATCGACCGTCACACTACTGTGTTCTTCACCGTCAAAGTCGGCCTTTGTGACGTAACAAGAGAAAGAATAGGCCTTCCCAGCTGTCAACTCGGAAGGGTCAACTGTCAAAACAGCTTCCGTTGATGAGTATGTAGTGCTGCATTCCCTTTTATCAGTCTCCTTAAAGTAGATATTCATTGATTTAAAAAAAATAACTTTATTTTCATTATTGCAAAGTTGAAACTTTGATTCGACAAGGTTATCAAAATTCAATGCTTGGAAATATTCGAAGTAATGATTATTATAAATTACAAAACGCTGAAATACAGCCCCGGCATAGCACATGAAGAGCTCTCCGAACACTGCTGAGATGTGTGAGATCACAGTATGGACATGACTTGCACAAGCAGACGATGCCCCATGACATCTCACACATTTTCAGTTCCTGTGTTTTCATCTTCTTTTGAGTTCTTTCTCTTACTTCACTACCGTCAGGCTAAATGTATAATCTATTGCCTCATTCTAAACCCCGCGCATGGTTTTATTTTGATGACAAATGCAGCGATACAAAAATAAAGGAATCTGTTGCTTGTAAACAAAATAAGACGCCATTGTATATTCAGCTGCACACACCAGGGTATGTTCGGCGTTTCAAGAGGGAACAAATGAGAATCGGGTCATATCCCCTTTTGAATGGTTTGACATGCCATTACATTTAAATACACTAAACTCATTATAATTGGAGGAATAATAGCTTTGCAATTATGTTCATCCTCTATTGGATGTCGTCTGCTTGGGCAGGGTTGGTCCATATAGTGACGTCATTAAACATCGTTATTTTTCCGGCGATTCTCTCGTATATCCCAGCTGCTACAGAGGTGGTTGTATTTGTATTTTTATAAATCCCCCGATATGTAGTTGACCTATAACTTGTACGATGGCCATCTGTTAGCTTACCAGTTTCTAGTGATACATTAGCTGTCATATTTGTGATTTTCTTTGAATTTCACCTTTAAAGAATCTAGAAAGTAACATGAAGTTATGTACACTGTTGCTCACATAGGTGGAATATTGTTGTTTTACCCCAATTTATGGAATTATTAAAAAAATTATTTAAAAATAATAGATCTAGATAAAAGTATACATTCTCAGATTTTATTGAATAATAATTTGCACTTGTGTGTTTTGCGTGACTGCTAAAGCATGTGTATGCTTCTATGCTTATCAAATATGGGACCTACGCCCTTAAGTCATAAATGACAGTAATGAGGATTAATGCCCCACAAAAGGGCACTAATATAGCACATCGACACGGTTTTGATCCTGGGGCCTCACAGAGGCTGTTCACACCGCAAGGGGGGGGGGGGACCGTGGGCGTACCGTGGATCGCGCTATCGTAGCGTGACCCATGGTCCGCCCATTGGCATTCGCCGGATTCACACCACAGTGAGATAGCGCGGTCTATCGTAGCACCCCTTTTTTGAGAGGTCCTGTTGCCATGACGCGTGACGTCATGAGGTCAGAGCGGTCAAAGATTTCGCGCGCTATTACGAACCCGGAGTGTTGAGTTGTACCGATTCAGATTCAGATCGCACCAAAATAGAATGAGTATAAAATTCCCCGCGTGTAGAACGATGACTTCCGGCGTGCTATCGTAGCTCGGGTTCACACCGGCAGAGATAGCGCGGTCTAGCGCGCGCTAGACCGCGCTATCTCTCGTGGACCACCCCCAAGAGGTGCTCCAGTGGCACGCCGTTTTGGCTCGCCGTGGCTCGCTGTTGGGCGGACCGTAACGACGTTGGTCTGCCGGTCTGAACAGCCTCAAAGTTAGGAGGCCATTGCTTTGTCACTGAACCATGACTGTACCCAGCGGGGGCTAGGGTAGGGGGCAGTTTCCATAAAAATAAAATAAAAAATGCAATAATTTTTTAATAATTTATTGCATTTTACCCCTTTTCCCAACATACAACAATCCTCTGTGTGCCCATGCCATGAGCCATAATGCGTCTCTCAAAGGCGACATACCCTTTCCATGCTAGTCATCGAATATTTAAGAAAGGGTGTTATTGGCTAAACACTGTCACATGACCTACCTGCCAACAGCCCCATCGAAACCTGAGTCCCGCATCGGGTTCATCGCCATTAAAGTTTGGATCCCTGGACAGCGAGCAGTCTAGGTCGAAGGGACTGGAAGCTTCTCCAGTTGTCTTGCGTTCACCGCCTTTGATACGTGCTACGAGGGGTTCATAGGCCGTGGTGAAGGTCATTGTTCGGATCAAGGTCATTTCAGTATCAGCCATATAGGTCAGCACCAGGGTTGCAGTGATCTCCGTGTTACCTGGATGTTAAGTAGAAGATAAATTCAATCTGGTGAAATTTAATTTGGAAAAAGAGTTTGTAGGTCATAATTAATATCGCCTTTTTGGGGCGAGGTCGTGGGGTTATGAGCTTCATAGGTCAGCGTCAGGGTTGCAGTGATCTCCGTGTTACCTGGATGTCAAGTGGAACATAAATTTAATCTGGTGAAATTTGATTATGAAAACGAGTTTTGTAGGTCGTAATTAATGTTACCCTTTTGGGCGAGGTCGTAGGTCATAGGTCACAATCAAGGTCGCGGTGATATCCGTGTTTCCTGGTTGTCAAGTAAAACATAAATGTATTCTCGTGACATTTGAGGGCGCTGCAATATAAAACAAACAAAGAGATTCGATCATACACAGTATGTCCTCCGTACCGGAAACAAAAATTGAATACTGTAATAAATGTTGCCGTCTTGGGCGAGGTCGTGGGGTTATCATCTCCAAAGGTCACGGTCAAGGAGGCAGTGATATGTGTGTTTCCTGGTTGTCTAGTAAAACATGAATATATTCCAGTTAAATTATTCATGGCGCTGCAATGTGAAGAAAAAAATGTGTAGGCCGTAATAAATGTTGCCGTCTTGGATGAGGTCGTAGGGTCATCGGCTCCATATGTCACGATCAAGGTCCCAGTGATCTAAGTGTATACAGTTTTTGAGCGTCAAGTAACGCCTGGCTGGAATGCTCCCCAGTGAGTGGAGATTGTGCACACAATGTATGCGGGCTAGCACTAAATCCAATGACCGGGGTAATAGTATGTTTGTAAAGCGCTTAGAGACATTTGTATTAAGCACTATATAAAAGCTAAATATTATTATTGTTATTAGTATTATACCTAATGATCAACATACACACACACACATACACAAGTCATAATACAACTTCTGATTGTACACAATTCTTTTCTTTTCCATCCAACAAACAATGACTGAGATTTGAATCAGCGTAAATTGGTTACCTACCGGGTAGAGATCTTGGTGGAAACCGGAGTCCTCGTTTATTCATTTTTAGGACGCCCTCTTCGAACTGAGCACCAGATACGGACCACTGAAAGTTCACTTGAGAGGCATTTAGCTTTCCACAACCGGGTCCACGGCCGTTAAAGGATAAATCACCGATAAGTGAAACGCTGTCATGGATAAAATAATGATGATGATAATAATAATGATTAATAATAATGGAAATACAACAAGAGCAATAATGATCACAATGATAAATTGATAATGATAATAATATTATATGCTGCTTGTAAGTATCGGCTTGCATGGTGATGTAGATATACAGTAGACTTGCGGGTGCACCATGTAAGAGAGAGAGAGAGAGAGAGGACTGAGGAGTCCTGAAACGGACTCTCGGTAATCTTTCTTGAGGGTTTGTAGTCCTGAAAAGGACTGTTGGTATAGTCTTGAAAAAGTTTCTTAGCATATAGTTCTAAGGAGAACTATAGCGCTTGGAGAGAATGAGTGGCCATGTATTTGTTATCATTTCATTATAATAATTTTCATCAGTTGTAGTAGTAGTTGATTTTTTAGTTGTATCATTATTCTCATTACTGCTATTATTTTTATCATCATCATCACCATCTTTATCCTCGTTGTTGTCATCGTCCTCCCTATTTATTTATTCAATTATTTTTATGTTTTGTTCTTAGCGAATTACAGATAGCTACTCACGGTTTGTTTACGTTGACCACTTTGTCTGCGGGAATCCCTATGGTTCCAATCTTAAACTTAGGCTCCTGACTAGTCGCTTTTCGCACGGTGAAATCAGTCGAATTCTCCAGTCCCAGTATGTTCCTAACGGTTAATCGCATCACATACGGAGTATCATCAGGCAGGAGACTAGCGCCGACGACTAACTCTGCCTTATTGGCATCTGCATGGTAACAACACACAGAAACAATGACACAAATATTTATCTTTTATTTTCAAGTTAGACACAACTTCGAAAAATCATGTTCAGTGTTAAACGCCCTCAACTTGTATTGCCATGCAGTGTTTATAACATGCATGGAAATATCTTTTGAAGTTCAACCGAGCGTAGTTACAGATTTTATGCTGAGGTTCATTCGATCATCTTCAAAGTCCACGAAAGATTAGTCAGGTGAACATCCTTCCACTTGGCAAACATATAGTTATATCCACACTATTATATATAATATATATATATATCAATATATCAACAGTACAATACAAGAAAAATTATGTAAACAAAAATGACAATACTAATACTAATAATACGATATTTGTCTTATAGTGTTCATACTGTTTACCGTTTGTTGTCTGCAGTATATTCGTGATCCCCTCATCCACATTCTCTGTCGGACTCTGGATGGACCACGTGAATGTTAGACCACGTGATCCGCCGCCCCGTGACCTCCGAGCCGAGAGCCTGATGTCTCCGCATGCGGGAACTTTCGGCTCGCCGTCAATAAGAGCCGTTGGTGTGACGGGATTGTTCGGGAGGAGCACTGCGACCATGCCGGACGCGGTATGAGAAAAACGCTGTCTGAAGGCCCGGATGTGATCTGGTCGGAGTGCGATTTTGCTCTCTGTATTACAAACAGAAGAAGAAGAAGAAATTGAAATAAAACTCGTGTGTGACCCAACCGAATAAGCATGAGAAATGAAGGTCATTGTATGCTATTAATAATAATAATAATAATAAGATATTTGTATACCGCAAATTGCAAATTGCCTCTAAGCGGTTTAAGCCTATCGTCATGAATAACCCATATTATGGTTAGCGGACGGCAAAGATGACCAATAATAGGGACTTTTAAATTTACACGACGAGAACGTGGACCGTCACGTGTGACGTCCTTTTAAGGTAGTGTGACGTCCTTTATAGCACTGCCGGACACGGCCCAGTGCCTTATTAACACAATGTCACACGCGGCAGTCCACGCTCTCGTCGTGTAAATCTAAAAGTCCCTTATAGCCACAGGTCTACACACATGCAAAGGTCCAAGTCTGAACATCTAAGAATAATCTCTGCCAAAGTGATGGATTAACTTCATTATTATTATTTTGTTAAAGTCATGTAATCAATGTACATTCTTGCACCGATGGCTCATTCTATAATAGCCATAGGATAGTAATGCCGCAGTTGGACTCGAACCGTGTACCATGTGATTCACAGTCCAGCGACGAATGAACTATACCACGATACCTCTAAGAAAGAGAAAAAGAAGAAGAAGAAGAAAAAGAAAAAGGAAGAAGGAGAAGAAGAAGAAGAAGAAGAAGAAGAAGAAGAAGAAGAAGAAAAAAAAGAAAAAAAAAAGAAGAAGAAGGAGAAAAAGAGGAAGAAAAAGAAGAAGAAGAAGAAGAAGAAGAAGAAGAAGAAGAAGAAGCAGAAGAAGAAGAAGAACGAGGAGAAGGAGAAGATGAAGAAGAATAAGAAGAAGAAGAAGAAAAAGAAGAAAAAGAAGAAGAAAAAAAAGAAGAAGAAGAAGAAGAAGAAGCAGAAGAAGAAAAAGGAAGAAGAAGGAGATGAAGTAGAAGATGAAGTAGAAGAAGGAGTAGAAGAAGAAGAAGGAATAAAACATGCCAGGTATCCATTTGACACATGGGTGTAAAGAGGCTAATGAGAATTACAATACAATGGTCTCTACCTGACCGTGTAGCAATGGTGGCTCCCTTGCCCAAGCGCACAACCAATTCCCTGCCCTTGCGCCACTGGCATTCTGCTTCGTCGCCGAACTTCGCCACTGAAGTCTCGTCGAAGATTGCCGAACATTTCTTAAGGTTCGTGACGTTCACGTCCTTGTCAAAGAAGACGATAATGGCATCGGCTGCAAAACGAGGAGAGGGGTAAAATGAATAACAATACGAAGGAGATGGTACTGACATCATCGGTAATGCTTATACTTTATAAATTAAAGTAGCTGAAAATATATGAAATGTTTAGTTTGCTTTGAGCTTGCATAGAAGAAAGGTGGAAAGAAAGAAACTAATGAAGAAGGAATATCTGCCCTATGGGTATTCGAAAGGCTTGTGCTTTCATATACTTCCTTAATAACGAAATTTAATTGAAATATTGCATTTTCGAAATTCCTTTTACATGGTATGATTTTATTTTTCTTACAAACGTGCCCAGTGTAGTATTATTAATCTATACATGTATTAAAATGATCGCCAGAATAGCTACTCAAGACTAAACTTGCGTCTTGCGTTTCCAAAAGCAATCCTACTGTCAATTTGTATTGCTGTGTGCACATCGATACATCTGGCAAACGAATGACTTTGAAAAGGGAAACGTTAACGGTAAAGACCGATAGTGGTAAAATTGCGTTTCAAGTGTTTTGGGTGCAAATATCAATTCATTATTGTTTAAATATTGCTCGCAGAGGCTTAGATGGCAATACTTCAATGTTCAATGTTGAAGTGCATTCGCGATATCTATCCAGGCCGGATCGTTATAATAATTTACCAAATATATTATTAGTAGGAGGTTTCCCTGCAAAATTTGTATCATGACGTATTAGTCAAAATATATTCTTTCACATGATTGCAAATAAGAGCTTCCATTACGTTTTTGAGAGGGGGGCGTTTCCAAAACTGGTCTATACCTTTAAAGGGTATATGTAGCTTACCTCTATCGCTCAACCGAGCACCTGAAACCGCGGGTGCCGCTGCGTACACGGTGAGATTGTGACACTTGCCCTCCGGTGCGTCGTCCGTGCGTATGCGCGTGCGTCCGTCGAGCGTGAGGCATAGCTGCAGGACGCGCGAATCCATCTCACAGAATCTTCCTTCAACCGTGAGCTGGCTATCGGACACGAAACTCGCTTCATCAATGAGAATCCTCCTGGATTGGTCTATTGACTGCTTGGCGTCTGGTGTAATACAACGATAGCAACAACAAAAAGTGATGTTCAGTTTAAATTCATCCATTTCTACACTTTCATTTGAACAACTTCAGGAGGGGTTTCACCAAGGTTTTTTTGTTAATGACAAATGACAAATATCAGTGACAGATCTGCTGATAACCAATCAGAAGCAAGGATTTCAGTATAGCAAAGTGTCATTTGTCACTGATGACAAGTTTTGTGTAACGGGGCCGAGGTCAATTTAAATACCATAATGCATTTCCTACAGAAATTATGTTTCGATTACATAATACCTGATAGCAATAGGTGATGCATGAAAGCTATTGGGAATGCCTCAGGTGATTTTTCGAAATTAGTTGCGATCGTGTCGTTGTTTTTCAGTTTCTTAGATTGTTAGCTCTCTTTTTAAGGTAGGCCTACTATGTCCCATTTGCAGGCCCCCACAAAGAAAAGGTTAATTTTCAACGGCATTTGAAAGACAATTAGAACTTCCCTCAAAACGAAAGTGCTTCAAAATGGCTTTTAGTGGGGAAAATAACGACCATTGGTTGTCGAATCGACTTAAGTGATTGCAATCACTTATGTAATAGTATGTTATTTTGGACCCTGTGCTGCACAAAGATTCAATCAATTTAATAATGTTGTTCAAATCAAGTAGTGGGTTATTGATGTAGACAAATGCTTATGTACTTGTTACAGCTCATTTTATGTATGTTATTACCAAAGAAGAAAAAGAAATCAGTCTGTCAATCAATAGTGTCTGACAGTGAAGTCTAGAAGGTTAACGGTTTCCTTGCATTCTTTGAATACTAGGACACTGATAATGTTTAAATTTCTCACATAGGACATACATGACATATTCATAATTCCTGCAAAGTTCTACATTATTTGATGTTGGTTGCAAATGGGACATAGTGTCTTTAATGGCTAAGAAATATATTTTATTATGATTATCACATTATTGATGAAGCAGATAAGAATACCTTGATTCCCCAGCAGAAATGGGACAGCGGGTAGTGAAAACTGCTCCGCCCGGAGAGTACTGAAATCCTCATAGCTGATCACCTCCCCGGTTTCACCATCACCTTCGGTTCCACTTTCATCTTGGCCCTCTCCGTCAGTAGACGGTCGGACTGGTGTGTCGCCCTCTCCCGGTGGAGGAATGTTGTACGTGAGTGTGAACGGAGTGCATTTTTTCTTGTCCGAGAGTGTGATTTGGGTCTCGTTCAGGGCAAGACGTGGGAGGCGGTATACTACGTTGAAAAGGTCGGATAGTATAACATTGATTTACATATAAAATCAATAATCAATGAAAATCATTATGAAATTCTAAACAATTTTTAACAATATATTAACCCCCCCCAAAAAAAAAAAAAAAAAAAAAAAAATGTAGCTTTATTCAGTCGTCGATCGCAATGCCTATTCTGCACATTAGGTTATTCAGAAAAAACAAATAAAAAAGGTCAAACATTAGACAAATGAAAAAAGAGAAAAAACAACAACATCAGAGAGAGAGAGAGAGACAAAAGTAGAGAGAGAGAGAGACAAAAGTAAAGAGAGAGAGAACACTACAGAGAGAGAGAGACAAACGGAAAAAGGAGAGAGAGAGAGAGAGAGAGAGAGAGATGAGAAAAATAAAGAAAGAGAGAGAAAGAAAAAATATCCATTTATTACGGAATCAATTTGCAAAAACCTTAATGCGAGACCGAGAAAGAACTAGATACATATTTAAAAAAGGAAAAGCAAAGAAGTGTATTTAGTTAGAAGAATGGGAAGAAACTGAAGGAAATAATAACAACAAAGAGAGAGACGAAAAAGAAAAACAAAAGAGCCGAGTGAGAGAGAAAAACATAAAGACGGAGCGAGAGAGAGAGAGAGAGACAGCGAGCGAGAGATAAAAGAGTTAAAATAGATATCCATCAACCATCGTTATAATAGTATTGAGGATTTTTGCACGAACCCGAAACGGTCTAACAATGGTTCCCAGCCAGGGACTATATCATTACAAATAAATGAGCAATAGTGCCCATCAATATTTAATAACCTTCCCCCTCGTTTCCTGTAAGAGTCTTCGTTTTTTTCCCCTCTTTTTCTTTTCAAGTGGTGGTGGTGGAACTCGATATTGACTAGATAATTAATTGGACGCTAGTTCATCTCATTTTCAATAGACCTTTAGGATAATACAGCTGAAATATATAACGACCCACAGTTCACTTCGTCAATTCCATTTGCTACTGACTCAATCGTGTATTGTTTGTATTATTATTCAACAAATATTTTCTGATTGCTATGTGGTAAAAGAAACGAATACTAATATCGTTTCAGGAATAACAATAGCAGGCTATTGACAAATATATATTTTGAATTCGGGGAATCCTTATGGTATGATCGCTTCAAAGTAATTTATTACGAATAGGAAGACAAAGAAAGAGAAACATTCGTTTTATATTTATTGGCATTATTATTCCAAACAAAAATGTATTGCTATGTGGTAAAAGAATCGAATACTATATCGTTTCAGCAATACATACAACTTTTTTAAAATACGTATTTTGAATACGAAGAATCGTTATGGCATGATCGCATGAAACTAAATTATACTGAATTAAGAAGAGGAAGAAAAATAAACATTCGTTTGATATCTATTGGCAATATTATTCAAAAAATGTGTTTGATTGCTATGTGGTAGAAGAATCGAGTCTATTATCGTTTCAGCAATACAAGCCACTATGTAAAATGCGAAATTTTGAATACGAGGAATCTTTATGGCATGATCGCATAAATGCAATTGATAAAGAATAGGAAGAGGAAGATAAATATTATGTGCTATGTGGTAGAAGAATCGAATACTAATATCATTTCAGCAATACAAGTAACTATTTAAAAATATGTATGTTGAATACCAGGATTTTTTTCTAGCATGAATTGCATAAAGCAATTGATAATGAATTAAGAGAGGAAGAAAAATAAACATTATTTGTATATCTATGGGCATTAGTATTCCATTTTTATTTTGGGGATTGCTATGTGGTAGAAGAATCGAATACTAATATCATTTCAGCAATACAAGTAACTATTTAAAAATATGTATGTTGAATACCAGGATTTTTTCTAGCATGAATTGCATAAAGCAATTGATAATGAATTAAGAGAGGACAAAAAAAACATTCTTTGTATTATATGGGCATTAGTATTCCATTTTTTTTTTAGGGATTGCTATGTAGTAGAAGAATCGAATACTAATATCGTTACAGCAATACAAGCTACTATTGAGAAATACGTATTTTGAATACGAAGAATCTGCATAAATTGCATGAAGCAATCGATAATGAATTGGGAGAGAAATGGACATGGAAGTCGTTTGAGTATTGAAACAATGTAGAGTTAGTTGAATAGGCCGTAACGCTACGACTGATATCAGGTTAGTTTTACAAAAATGTACCCCATCCCCTTCTCTCGATCTGTCTCTATCTATCAATGCCCTCTCTCCCCATCTATCTCACCCTCTATCTTTCTCTCACGCTGAATTTTTACATGTTAATTTATTTCTCTTTTCCCCCATGTATCATAATCAATCCCTTCAATTGTATTTTATCTTTCACTCACATCAATGCCAGATCAATAATTCATAAAAAGAAAAAGAAGGGAAAGAAAAGAAACGAAATCAGTTATACAGTGCGTCCCAGAAAAAACGAAACCGAGAAGTATCGATGTTTTATCATAACTTAATCACAACCATAATTAATGAATGATACATATTTGGAAAGCTTAGAGTCTCCTCTTTCAGTTGATGCTACTCAAATGATGCATATTTTACGCATGAGTGATTAAAAGCAATTTGAAGGAAGGAAACCAAAAAGACATTTGGCGGGCGGTATTTGAATTTCGAAGAAAAATTCACATTTCTAGAAAGTTGAGTTTCTGCCCTTTTATATGACACCTCAATCAGGAAAAATGAGCGAGGAATAACAAAGTTCTGTTTGTTTAAAGTAGCCCTTACATTTTCATAATTTTAACAAACGAATTCGTTTTCACTGGTTGCCTGTCGTAGCAAAAAGCAGATTTGGCAAAAGACTTAACTCCGTTTCGTTGACAATCAGCCATGCATGAAGACTCTCGTCTTCGGCTGATTGTCAACGAAACGGAGTTAAGTCTTTTGTTAATTTCGTTTTTTGATACGGCAGGCAGCCAGTGAAAACGAATTCGTTTAGTAAAATTATTGAAATGCAAGCACTACTTCAAACAAACAGAACTTTGTCATTCCTCGCTCATTTTTCCTGATTGAGGTGTCATATGAAAGGGCAGAAACTCAACTTTCTAGAAATGTGAATTTTTCTTCGAAATTCAAATACCGCCCGCCAAATGTCTTTTTGGTTTCCTTCCTTCAAATTGCTTTTAATCACTCATGCGTGAAATATGCATCATCTAAGTAGCATCACATGAAAGAGGAGACTCTAAGCTTTCCAAATATGTATCATTCATTAATTATAGTTGTGATTAAGTTATGATAGAACATCGATACTTCTCGGTTTCGTTTTTTCTGGGACGCACTGTATTATCAACTCTTTCAGACCATTGCCGATCTTTTGTTTTGCCTCTTATTGCGGTTTTTCATGGCAGCATTTCAGTCTAATTGTGCATACACGAGGACAATTCTGATATTAATAAAAGGAGGTTAATTTTCCATTCCCGATCAGTCGAGTCTTACTACAAACATGCATCGATTTGCCCGTCTATTGTTTACACGTTTCCATGGCATTATTGGTTTCCGCAGTGTTGACATGGCCGCGATGAGAAAAGTTATCGCGCGAAAAGTCAGATAGGCTCTTTTTCACATACACTCTGTTTTTCATGCGATTCTTTCCCCAGCTATACTGCAATATTCCAAGTTCATTCATGTAATATAGTGCAAACGCGATAGGAAATTGCAGTGCCTTATTGCGTGATCATCCTGATTCTATGTCAGCAACACATGATGGGAAATAGGTACATTTTTTGGCTCTCAAATTATTTACTTTAAAAGGCTCGATACGGCACGATATTGTAATTCTCCAAAGAGAAGACAGTCAAATAATCGGGAGCGAATAGTTTCATTTTCAGATGTGTTTGTTTTTCTTTATAATGGCCTGCATGCATGTATGTGGAATAAATCTAGGTTGCTCTAACTTACCCCATTGATTTATGGGGCGCCGAATGTTAAAGCTTCGTGTGTTGTACAAATTACTGCAATTCTCCTAATTCATACAATCATTTAAAAAAAGTCCTAATCATGAAACAAAATACATGTTTTGTATCATATTCACTCGTCGAATATATTGTTCATTCAGATGAAGAGTTACTGTTATTTTCACTGGGAAAGAATATGGCACGAAGCATCCTATCAATCTGTAATGGAGTATAATAACTACCGTAGATAAATTTCCTTATTAAAAATCGAACTACCATAAACACTATGAAATAACAAGAATTAATATTTAGGAAATAGCTTCATTCATGAATGTATTCATACGTATAGACCGGTATGACGGTGTCGTGGTCTAGTGGAAAGTTGTCGGACTGTGGATCCCATGGTTCGCGGTTCGGCTCCCCCTGCCGCACTAATAGTGTAATTTGGCAATAAAGTAATCTACATTTGCTACTCTCCACCCAGGTGTCAAATGGATATCGCTACACTGTAAACAAATAATAGTCGAAATAACTCAATAAAATTGAGGAAAAGAATTGCCTTATTTTTATTAATTAAATATTACCTACGGCATCTTAAGTAGAATTTACTTATTTTGCTGAATAAATTTTTACTCAGTTAAATCGAGTTACATTAACGTAAATAATTTAAGTATTGTAATCATTTTAGATAATTAAAAAAAAGCTATGATAGGATTACATATTGCACGATTTGGTACCCATCTAATCTAACAAGTAACATCCACTAATCATTCACTACTTCTATTTAAGATTAATCACTAACCACTAACGCTTCAATTTGACACATATTGAAAGGCTCCAAATTGTATATATACTTGATCGTAGCATCTTAAAAGGAAAATTGGTTGACAATTTCCTGAAATATCAAGTTTTGATTTGTTTTGAACTGGGTAACAATTAAAAATTGTCTTGTCTTTGCTTAGCCATGTTAAATGAATTAGTAAATGTTTTAAAGTCCTTAAATTTTCATTCAACCACAAAAAAAGAATTGTTTTATTTAAAAAAGAGTTTAATTTGGTCTTAATGAATATTCATAAATTATGTAAATATTTCTATTACGCACTGCATCGGTCCTTACTTTAAAAAGATAAGAATAATCAACATAAATTGTTTGAGTAATACGTATAATTTCTGATTTTGAGTTAAAATTACTAAATTAATACAAGCTGAAATTACTTAAAGTTCTTATGTATTTGATTTTACTTAAATATTCCACGTATGTTCTACTAAATTGAAAGTTTGAGTTAGCAAGACTTAAATTTAGTGCGTAAGTGGCAAAACTAATGTTTTCAAGTAAATTCTACATGGAAAAAAATACGTAAAAATTACCAATGAACAAATTATTTTTTACAGTGTAGGAAGGAATTCCTTGAATGATGTGAGCACTAAAATCGGTAGCGTAGCAGACCGAGGATAATAGTGGGCACCTTGTGTGGTGGATATTTGCGTCGTAGTAGTGGGTGGAGGAGTAGTAGTAGCAGTAGCAGTAGTAGTAGTAGTAGTAGCAGCAGCAGCAATAGTAGTAGTAGTAGTAGTAGTAGTAGTAGTGCCAGTGGTCATACCAGCAGTAGTAGTAGCAGCAGTAGTAGTAGTAGTAGTAGTAGCAGCAGTAGTAGTAGTAGTAGTAGTAGTAGTAGTAGTAGTAGCAGTATTAGCAGTAGTAGTAGTAGTAGTAGTAGTAATAGATGTAGTAGTTGTAGTAGTAGCAGCAGCAGCAGTAGTAGTAGTAGTAGTAGTAGTAGTAGCAGTAGTAGCAGTAGTAGTAGTAGTAGTAATAGCTGTAGTAGTAGTAGTAGTAGCAGCAGCAGCAGTAGTAGTAGTAGTAGTAGTAGTAGCAGCAGCAGCAGCAGTAGTAGTAGTAGTAGTAGTAGTAGTAGCTGAAGTAGTAGTAGCAGTAGTAGTATACATTGTAGTTCACTTAGTATTTGTTATCAGAAGTGAGGAGGGCAAGAGATATATATGTCCACTAGTTTAAATGAAAATGCGACTCTCGTGACTGAAGCGCACCCGTTTTGTGATTGATCTAGAATTCAATAACAATATGGCATTTCTTTAGCAGAACAAAGTGTAGTCGCACACGTGGTCACTCACTTAAGCTTTACAAGCTAAAATGCCGGAAGACACTAAGGAAAAACTCATTCAGCCAGAGAATAATCAATGTGTGGAATGGTCTTTCAGGCGATGTTGTGGAGAGTTCCACTATCAATCGTTTCAAATCTGGACTTGAGAAATGGTGGAAAGATGCCCCAGATAAAATATGATGACAACCCCAACCAAACGAAACCATGGATAGGAACAACAGTCTAAAGACTGAATAATCCTGGATCAAGTGAGTTACAAGTGAGTTAATTCATCTTTGCATATAATTACCAGACGAGAATGCAGACTCGATCTTCACGGCATTTAACTGTATTTTCAAATTATTATTGGCAAACGAGATTAACTATGCATCGGGGACGATGCTTCATAAGGATAGAGATAGGACTGCATTGGAAATTACATCAACAAATTTAAAAGTTGATGTAAAAAGCTACTTCTGTTTATTTTTTGTTATTGGACTTAAAGACATTTCAGTCATTATTGGCTATGTATGCCTCTCGCGCGGCTCTTTAATGCATAAACAAGCTTACATATGGCCAATGATAGGTAAACGAATAAACTATATATATATATATATATATATATATATATAACCCAACAAATAAAATTGGTAATGTAACAAGAAATTTCAGCCCATGATAACAAAGATTCGATGAATAATGCTTTAAATACCATACATTATGAACCACTAATCCCCCAAAGAAGAGCAAATAGATTATAAAAATTACTTATATCGTTAAAGAAGTTGATAAAACGTCATTTATTTCAAACTAATAAAATAAAATAAAATCAGTTATCAAGTTAGAGCAATAGGATATCACTTACGAGTTGCAGAGTCTTCCTCACCAGCTCGTTGAGTTGGTTTTACACCATCTTCTTTGGTGATTCCGGTGTCTTCTTTTCTTTCGGTACCACTTGTATAAGCTTCCTCTACCTGAGGCTTGCTGGTAGGGCGTTTTTCATTTACGTTTGCTTGAGGTGTTGTTCTAACGCCAACCGGAGTCTCTTCGCCTGGGGATGGGTGCGATTCAGGTTTCCCATCCATGCCGCTCTTTGGCGTCGTCTTAACCCGCTCCTTATCCTCCTCCTCTCTTGGTGGATCAGTGGCGGCCCCTCTTACCCCTGCTCCCTCGGAAGTACTCTCTTGGTTGGATGGATCCTTTGCATCCCTTGGTGGATCAGTGACGGACCTTAACCCTCCTGCTCCCTCGGAGGTACTCTCTTGTTTGGGTGGATCCTTTGCATCCCTTGGTGCATCAGTGACGGACCTTAATCCTCCTGCTCCCTCGGAAGTACTCTCTTGGTTGGGTAGATCTTTTGCATCCATTGGTGCATCAGTGGCGGACCCTGCTCCCTCGGAAGTACTCTCTTGGTCGGATAGGTCCTTTGTATCCCTTGGCGCATCAGTGGCGGACCCTTTTCCCCGTGCTCCCTCGGAAGTACTCTCTCGGTCGGATAGATCCTTTGGATCCCTTGGCGCATCAGTGGCGGACCCTAATCCTCCTGTTCCATCGGAAGTACTCTCTCGGTCGGATGGATCCTTTGCATCCCTTGGTGCATCAGTGGCGGACCCAAATCCTCCTGTTCCATCGGAAGTACTCTCTCGGTCGGATGGATCCTTTGCATCCCTTGGTGCATCAGTGGCGGACCCAAATCCTCCTGTTCCATCGGAAGTACTCTCTCGGTCGGATGGATCCTTTGCATCCCTTGGTGCATCAGTGGTAGACCCTATTCTCCCTGCTCCATCGGAAGTACTCTCCTGGTCGGATAGATCCTTTGCATCCCTTGGTGCATCGGTGGCGGACCCTGCTCCCACTGCTCCCTCGGAAGTACTCTCTTGGTCGGATAGTTCCTTTGGATCCCTTGGCGCATCAGTGGCGGACCCTAATCCCCCTGCTCCCCCTGCTCCCTCGGAAGTACTCTCTTGGTCGGATAGATATTTTGCATCACTTGGTGCATCAGTGGCGGACCCTGTTCCTCCAGCTCCCTCAGATGTACTCTCTCGGTCGAATGGATCCTTTGCATCACTTGGTTCTCTCGTAGTCATTATCTGTCCATTACTAGCCTGGTGGGATTCTTCAGGGTTACTGCTGGTTCTGATATCATCGGCCTCTTCTGAAGGATTTGTTTGGGTATTTGTTTGGGCATCGTTTCGATTATTAACTTGTTCATGCGCCAGATCAGCGGTTTGGTTAGTTGGTTGATCAGTTGTTTGGTCCTTTGGTTGGTCATCGGTTCGATTATTAACTTGTTCGTGCGCCAGATCAGCGGTTTGGTTAGTTGGTTGATCAGTTGTTTGGTCCTTTGGTTGGTCATCGGTTCGATTATTAACTTGTTCGTGCGCCTGATCAGCGGTTTGGGTAGTTGGTTTATCACCTGTTTGGTCATTTGGTTGGTCATCGGTTCGATTATTAACTTGTTCATGCGCCTGATCAGCGGTTTGGGTAGTTGGTTTATCACCTGTTTGGTCATTTGGTTGGTCATCGGTTCGATTATTAACTTGTTCATGCGCCTGATCAGCGGTTTGGGTAGTTGGTTTATCACCTGTTTGGTCATTTGGTTGGTCATCGGTTCGATTATTAACTTGTTCATGCGCCTGATCAGCGGTTTGGGTAGTTGGTTTATCACCTGTTTGGTCATTTGGTTGGTCATCGGTTCGATTATTAACTTGTTCGTGCGTCTGATCAGCGGTTTGGGTAGTTGGTTTATCACCTGTTTGGTCATTTGGTTGGTCATCGGTCCGATTATTAACTTGTTCGTGCGCCTGGTCAGCGGTTTGGGTAGTGGGTGTATCACTCGCCTCCGGCTCGCTGATCGACGTTCCATTCGATGAGTGTTGTCCAGGATAGGACTGCTGTCCGATATCACCGGGATGCACTGTTGTAGTAGGTGCCAGTCCCTCTATGGCGTGAAGTTCATTTGCAAAGATGGTCAGACCAAAGAGTAGAAGAAGCATTTCTCTCTCCAATATTTGCGCCATCCTTTAGCTTCTACGACAGATGTTCGTTAGTGCCAGAAAGTGGGTGATGTTTAATTGAAATGTCTTGGTGTATCCCTCCTTTATTTATCAATGTCAATTACGAACGGGTGCTAAAATATCTTAAAATCCAGAACAATAAAAAATCTTCTTCCCGCAGAAGTCTCCCAACTAATCATGGAGAGCACGTACAGCCGTGTGTCAAACGCTCCGTAGATCATGTATATGTATGCTCTCAAATGAAAGGTCTTCTCGGTTTTCTTTAGATTAATTATTCAATATCATGTACGAGCATGTGATATATTATATTTAAAAGGTGATATATTAATGCTGTTCCCAGGAGAAGGTTTTTGACTGCCAACCGACAGCAAAGCCCTATAGCGTTTTTAGAGAAAGACGCTGATTCAATCGAAGTTGAAATGTATTTGGTGTCTTTCTCTCAAATTCGTTCATATAACATACAATTCGGTGAGATAATACCTTTAAAATGTAGAACAATATGAAATGATGCTTATTCAAGAGGGGTTCCAACCGAGAATAAACAGCACAGTCCTTACGTCAGGTGATCCCTAGTGTCAGGGAGGGATCCCCTCTCACCTGAAATGTCTTGGTGTGCTTCTCCCCAGGTCGAAATTCCAGTTGATACCAGTTGAAACCAGTAACGATTTCCAACTGGTATCTACTGGTTTGAACTGGTCTCAACTGGTCTCAACTGGTCTCAACTGGTACCAGTTGATACCAGTTGATACAATTTGGAAACCAGTAGAAATACCAGTTGACATCTGAGACCAGTTGATATTACCAGTTGATTTACCAGTTGAAACCAGTAGATGATTACCAGTTGATTTACCAGTTGAAAACCAGTATGATTACCAGTTGATTTACCAGTTGAAAACCAGTAGATGATCACCAGTTGATTTACCAGTTGAAAACCAGTAGATGATTACCAGTTGATTCCAGTTGAAAACCAGTAGATGATTACCAGTTGAAAACCAGTAGATGAGTACCAGTTGATTTACCAGATGAAAACCAGTAGATGATTACCAGTTGATTTACCAGTTGAAAACCAGTAAGATTACCAGTTGATTTACCAGTTGAAAACCAGTAGAATATAATTACCAGTTGAAACCAGTACGAATACCAGTTAATTTACCAGTTGAAAAACCAGTTCAATGTATCTTATGAATATTCATGATTTGCAGGTTTTCACAGAAAATATAATTATCATGATCTTTCAAGCAAATGTGACAATGCACATAAATTTTGTGATTTACATTTTCTTAGTTAATTATTGACAAATATATTACACATGTCTGTTCATGTTTTTCATCTAATTTAAGACGTAAAATTAGATATATTGATATATGTAATCACTAACCAGAAATAAAGTGTATAAATGTATATATACATATGCACGAACAATATATGTCAAATCACATAATACACATCTGTAATCTACTTCAAATGATCATTGTGATGGGGTAATTGCAAGAGTTAGTATATGTGGTAAATTTGGTGGCCAGATGCTAATAATGATTATTGATTATCAGTTGATTGATTACTGGATAATCATCTGAAAAAATCAACTGGTAAATCAACTGGTAATTGAACTGGTAATTGAACTGGTAAATCAACTGGTCTCAGTTAGCGTTGTTTCAATTTCCATATTAAAAACCAGTTGAATCTACTGGTTTCAACTGGTACCAGTTGACTTACTGGTTTTAACTGGTACCAGTTGCCTACTGGTTTCAACTGGAAATTGAACTGGTAAATCAACTGGTAATTGAACTGGTAAATCAACTGGTAAATCAACTGGTAATTGAACTGGTAATTGAACTGGTAAATCAACTGGTCTCAGTTAGCGTTGTTTCAATTTCCATATTAAAAACCAGTTGAATCTACTGGTTTCAACTGGTACCAGTTGACTTACTGGTTTTAACTGGTACCAGTTGCCTACTGGTTTCAACTGGAATTCCGACCTGGGTCCTTATTTCGCCGATGTTATGCATGTGTTACAAATCTATCTTTAAATGTAGAACAAACAATTTAGGACTGATTCTGGCAGAGGACAGCAAATGACAGTGGACAGCTAAGAGCCAGTCCGCCTGAGATCGTTTTCAGAAGTCAGGAATTTCTGCTGCAAGTCTTACAGACAAACCACATCTTTCAGCTGTTCCCTACTATGGTGCGGACTCAAACGAAACAAAAACTACGAAGGCTCTATGGATTGTACATGTCTATACGTTCACTCAGATGTGGCAACGGAGGCACGACAGTCGTGTCACAAGCTCGCCGAATAACAAATGATACAACATCACGTCCGCAAAACCAAAATATAAATCTTTTCTTACCAAAAAAGCAATTAAACGATGCGAACTATTTAAATGAAACATAGAAGACAACGGGCAAGTAAACAGAGGTCATATAAATATAAAAATGGTTCAGATGTGCAGCCTCTTAATTAGAAAAGAGCTTGCAGCACGAACTAACCTTCCATCCATTATTCTTAATCAAAGGAGGTGAATCTATTTCTTGTTTTGTTCTCATGAATAGGTAATATCTTACGGTAAAATGAATCTGGGTAGCCTTAATAATTACTGATTCATTAAGTATTGATATGAAGAATTGAAGAACATCAGCGATATCGAAAATCAAAGTTTATTAGTTATGATGAGGGAAAGTGTAATTGAGCGTCTATTGTTCGAAGATAATAGGTCAATTCTCTCGCATCAATATTAACCTCGCCCTTCACAAGCATGAGACAATAACGTCGGTTTCCATAGTTGTCATTGTCTCCGCTTTCGTTCAACTTTCCACAAAAGATTTATAAAAAAAAATCAAACGAAACAAACCAATCACATTCTTTCATTTACTTTTTCTCTCTATACGTATTTCATTTCCTTCAATCTAAATGATTTCTCTCCTCTCTCTTACATGCATGTGATTTATTTTCTTTTTCTTTTCAAGAACATGATGTCACAACTTGGGGGTATAAATAGAGAGATATGACGTTGTACAGCACATGAACCGCCAACAATTGGCCGATATCCTTTCACAAGTTTTTTTCTTCTTCTCCATCCTGTTCACCCCTCCGTATTATTAGTCTTCTTCTTCAGTACGTCATAATTATGATCTATCACCTACCAATTCAATTCAATTCAATTGAATTCAAATAGTTGTATTACCACAAATCAAGCAAAACATGAAACAATGCTTACATAAACTAATTCAAATCTGACACCACCAAAATGATTGGTCTTCCTCTAACACAAATGTTGTCCATGTTTATCATCCCTCTCCCCCTTTCAAGGTTCTTGAACATGTTATTTACAATGCATCAAGACAATAATTGATATCTTTATATTTGTTAAACCCATAACTACGATGGCGGCGTGGCGGGGTGGATTCTATTGCAAAAGCAACGCAGCCATAATAAAATAGGCAGTTTTCAACGTTTGTATAGTTTTCAATCTATTCGTGTTTACTACACTTTCAGTTAAAAGATAATAAACAGAACCCAACAAGGTGATTGTCATCAATATCTGTAAGGCCGCCTGCTCCCGTATCTCTCTTTTTATCTCACTCCCTCTCTCTTTCTCTATTTATATCGGTCTGTATTTATCTCCCTTTACATATGTCTGCCTGTATCTCTCTTTCTATATGCCTGTCTGTGTCTTCCCTTCTGTCTCTATCTCTTTATATATGTTTGTCTGTATTTCTCTCGCTCTCTCTCGATTTCACTGTCGCCACTCCTCTTTCTCTCTCTCTCTCTCTCCCACTCTCTCCTTAATATTACGTCAGATGCATGAATCCTATTCACTGCCAGCGGCATGGTAAATTTCATATTGGGCTTCCCCCTTCCAGCCCAACCCCTTTCTCTTCCACAAACATTATCTCCGTCATTAATGGGTTCTTGAAGAGGAGGTTGTTCTGGGAACATTGAACAATATTTGTAAGCTATTTCAATATAAATGTATCCTAAAAAGGAGTGGCCCTCGTTAAATGCCTTCATACTCGAATTATGACTTGTAACAACTTAGAGTTTATAAATAATGCTTTCAAGCCACATGTTTGAGTAGTCCAACATACAGTTTGTTGTGAACAGTGCGTGTGACTCGTAGCTCGACTGGGTTACTTTGTCATCAATTGATGATTCCAAAAGCTCTAGGTGTATATCAATATGTATAATTTACATGAAGAGCTTTCTCCAATCGTTGACGCAAACTTTTTTTTCTTCAAAATGCATTCACACGACCTAAACTCACCTATATTTATAAGTCCAGAATTATTATTGTTTACAAACCAACTCGTGCAAGTACGTGTAACAATAAGGGTCACTAAAAACGAACATACCTGAACCATCTATGGGTTTTCCATCTGTTTTTCCGCCTGGTTCCTCTCCTGCTTCACCCCTTCCAGACTCCCCCTCTCCTGGCCCTCCTGTTACACCCTTTCCAGACTCCCCCTCTCCTGGCTCTCCTGTTACATCCCTTCCAGACTCCCCCTCTCCTGGCTCTCCTGTTACAGCCATCCCAAACTCCCCCTCTCCTGGCTGTCCTGTTACACCCCTTTTAGTCTCCCCCTCCCCTGGCTCTTCTGTTACACCCCTTCCAGACTCCCCGTCTCCTGGCTCTCCTGTTACACCCCTTCCAGACTCCCCCTCTCCTGGCCCTCCTGCTTCACCTATTCCAGACTCCCCCTTTCCTGGCCCTCCTGCTTCACCCCTTCCAGACTCATTCTCTTCTGGCCCTCCCGCTCCGTCGCTTTCATCATCATCGCTGTCTGGACCCTTGCCATCCCCGTCATCATTTATTAAGGAGGTACCGTTCATGTTCCATGCCACAGTCCGATTCTTCCTCCTGCGGTCCATCTCCATCTGTTTCCAGCCCTTGACGCCATTTGTTAGGTTCTGTCTGGCTGTTTTGATGATGCCATCGATGGTAACCACAAGATCCGCAAAACCATCGGCTGGGGACTCGTTTGGGCATATCTTGCATGCTGTTAAGACGTCGCCGTCGTATTTCCTTGGCTGGCACGATACATCGTACAGTTTGTCCTGTGACTGACTCCTGGAAAGTTCCCACACGTCTATCATTTCTGAAATTTTCATCAGTACCTTGAAATAGTAGAGGTTTAAGTTATGGGTCTTTTGCGAATTGTGTTCTTTCAAACTTCGTTCAATTAAGTCCGACCCTCGACAGGTTGTTCTGCTCTTTAGGTAGTTAGTGTAGAGTGCGTCAGCTTGTCCAATGGTTTTCCTAGAATCTTTGCTCCCTCTCCAGCTTACTGATGTGTCGTTCCGCCGATATTGAAGATCATCACGTGTGTCTTTTCTCTGTCCTAAGCCTTGTCTGGTCTGATTTTGAGGCTGTCGGTCACCAGGACTTGACGGTCCCTGAGGCCTGTCCTCTCCCTGTTTCTCAGCGGGCCTTGTCCTATTCTGAGCTGGCCAACCTACAGACAGGGAACTCGGGCCATCACCCTTGTCTGTCCCAGTTTCCCCGCCTTGTCTTGTCTGATTTCTAGATCGAGCTAGACCACCTACAGACAGGGAACTCGGGCCATCACCCTTGTCTGTCCCAGTTTCCCCGCCTTGTCTTGTCTCATTTCTAGATCGAGCTAGACCACCTACAGACAGGGAACTCGGGCCATCACCCTTGTCTGTCCCAGTTTCCCCGCCTTGTCTTGTCTGATTTCTAGATCGAGCTGGACCACCTACAGGCAGGGAACCCGGGTCATCAACTTTGCCCGTCCCAGTTTCCCCGCCTTGTTTTGTCTGATTTCTAGATCGAGCTGGACCACCTACAGACAGGGAACTCGGGCCACCACGTTTGTCTGTCCCAGTTTCCCCGCCTTGTTTTGTCTGATTTCTAGATCGAGCTGGACCACCTACAGACAGGGAACTCGGGCCACCACCTTTGTCTGTCCCAGTTTCCGCGCCTCGTCTTGTCCGATTTCTAGATCGAGCTGGACCACCTACAGACAGGGAACTCGGGCCACCACCTTTGTCTGTCCCAGTTTCCGCGCCTCGTCTTGTCCGATTTCTAGATCGAGCTGGACCACCTACAGATAGGGAACCCGGGCCATCACCTTTGTCCGTCCCAGTTTCCCCGCCTTGTCTCGTCTGATTTTGAGATTGACGAGCTTCTCCTCGACTTTCTCCCTCGGTACGGCCTGCTGAACCCCATCGTCCGCCAAGCCAGTCTCCAGCACCAGAGGTAGATCTTTCCGATTTCTCCCCAGGGGTCGTCGAGCCATTTTTTCTTTTCCCACCTTGAGAACCATTAAATAGATTCTTGCCGGTGCGATTTTTCCGATCAATAACACCTAATGACGGCCTGCCGTGTATGCGCAGAGCGTTGTTGATTCTACTGGCACAGTAAGAGGTTTTCCTGGAAATCGATATCATCAGCTCTATCAAGAACTCGTCAAGGTTAAAGGGACCCATCTCCGTTCCATCTCCGTTCTTCGTCAACTTCTTCCTTTTCATGTCCTTTACACTTGACTTGTTTTCCATGTCAGACATTCCAACGAACTTTCCAAAGATCTTTCCGTAGCGTCGCTCTTTGTCCCCGCAGTGGCCTCTAGGTATTTGCCCCTTGTCCAGCCCTTTGCGATAAGGGACATCGGCAGCCCAACAGAACCATTTATTTGACTTTACAGAAGAGGAAGTAGAAACGCTATCATTCAGTTTATCATCATAATATTCTCTTTCGGACGTGCGGTTTTGAGGACTTCTGCCTTGCTTGTAGTGAGCCACCGATCTGTTGCTTTGCGACTCACTTCTTTCGAGTGAGTGGTTACGAGCTCGTGAGTTTTGCCTGAATAACTCCAACCACTTGTCGAGTTCCCCATCGTTTTCTGAGCGATGTTCCTTTTTTGGACCAGGTCCGTCATCCTGGCACAGTGCCGTCAGCATCGCTACATACTCGGAGAGAGATATCTTCCTGTTGGCGATTCTCCGAGGTGCAGAGAATAATCCAACAATGGCATCTTTGCGGAATCGTCTAAGAAGCCTACCAGGTTTTCTAAGAACCAATGAATCATCTCCTGGTTGAAGACCTTCTCCAGACCCTTGTCGAGAACCGTCTCCGTCTCCTGGACTAGTATCCTCACCATATCCTTGTCGACTCCATTCACCATCTCCTAGACTAAACATACTTCGTATAAAAGAGCTACTTGGTATGGTAGAGCTGTCTCCATATTCACCATACCCTTCTCTAAGGCCGTCTCCATATTCTTGTCGACTCCATTCACCATCTTTTGGACTGGAGCTACTTCCTGGGCTAGAGGTACTTCCTTGACTGGAGCTACTTCCTGGACTAGATGTACTTCCTGGACTGGAGCTAATTCCTAGACTGGAGCTACTTCCTGGACTAGAGGTACTTCCTAGACTGAAGATGCTTCCTAGACTGGAGGTGCTTCCCGGACTAGAGCTACTTCCTGGACTAGAGCTACTTCCTGGACTAGAGCTACTTCCTGTACTAGAGCTACTTCCTGGACTAGAGTTACTTCCCAGACCGAAGATGCTTCCTAGACTGGAGGTGCTTCCCGGACTAGAGCTACTTCCTAGACTGGAGCTACGTCCTGTACTATAGCTGTCTCCATATCCTTCTCGGCTTCCTTCGTGATCTCGTGATTGAGTTTCGTATCCGTACCCCGGCCTAGTCCCTTCTCCATACCCCTGTTGTATTCCTTGGTCAGCACCCGGCTCATCCATCGAACCATCCCTGGAGTTATCCCTTGCACCGCCTGGCCAATCTCTGGTAGCATTCCATTGGTTCTGCTGCCCGTCTTCTACTTCCCCGTCGTTTCTGACTTCCTGTACCCGCGCACTAAACTCCTCAATAACTGCTCTCATCTTCTCAAATTCCACCGGTGATGGGTTACGCCCCAAGGATGCAGTAATTAGAGGCAGAGCATTCACACATATGAATCGGTTGGAGTTATCTAGCATTCCGAAGACTCTTTCGAACGTGAGGATCTTCAGCATCCGAACTGCCGAACGCCTGACAACCATTCTAACAACCCCGGCAATCGTACTTCTGTTAGAGAACATACGGATTTTCCTAGTCTGGTTGTTTAGTATTCGGCGAGCGCGGGAGTCAACTTTCAAAGGCTTCTTTTGACCCAGCTTCTCTTCTTGGTCATCTTCGTCGCCCTCGCCACCTCTATCCACGTCATCCTCCTCCTCATCCTCCTGCTCCTTCTTGTTCCCACTCCGGGAGAGTTGCCAGTCCCTCTTCCTGAAGGTGAGAGTAAAGCAATCCTTCCCGTACGCATGGAGAAGGCTTGGTGGTTTGTGGAGGCTCCCTGTAACAAAGGGTCAATGTTCCAATACATTTCACCTCTCAACGACTTCATCATCATGATTCATTATAAATGTTCGGTCCTTAAATGTGAGCATATACATGCGTACCAACGGTAGGTTAGATGCCAGCGACTCTTAATGTGCAAATAGGAATTAAAAACAACAAAAAAAGTGTTCATCTGCCATGGATGGTAATGCACAAATATGTGTATTTGAAGTAAAGTGCGCCTGAGGGTGAACTCTTTATGCAAAAATGGTGATGACACGTCAACAAGTGAACATCGAGAAAATAAATGAGTACGTGTAACATGACCAAAAATAAGCGAAAAGAGTTCTTATAATTGAAAATTTCAATGAATGCTTACTACAATCTTTGTCATCAGGCAGTATAATTATAACGAAGAAAGTCAGTGAAACTCGAAGACAACGAGAGCTTAGTCATGATCTAGTGATGACCTGCGCTAATAAACCTCGTAAAGATCGAGATATAAATACAAATTATGCTTAAAAAACGAAGTGTGCAAATAAAATACTCAACGTCATCAAAATCAACAGTCCGTTGGTAAACTTTCAGATTACAGCTGTAGATACAATGCAAGAGTTCATTTCCATGTGCACAAAATCAATGTCCTGGTGAAACTCGTTTAACAAGAAATACCCCGGAACAAAAGAATTGCTTATGGCCCGGTCCCACTGGCCGACGGACACAAAACGTATGCATAAAGGACACAGCGGACGATCAAAATTTCGGGGGTGGCTCCATCCGTTTTCATCCGCTCCACAAATGGACAAAATTTGCGAAAATTTGCGAAAACAGAACGGAAAATAACTGACGTGGGTAGTATGTAGCGGGGATGTTAAACGGATGTTCATCGGAAGCCTAGCGGATGAAAGCGGATGGAAGTGAATGACAGCTTTGAATACTTTATATCCGAGATGCATACGCTTACATCCTTTCTATTTCCGTGCTACTAACGATGTATAGACGTTCCATGTACCTTATCTTTCCTCCCTCTTTCCGTTTTCAGCTGCAGCGGATGTGAGTTGCGAGGAAGCCCAGAGGATGCAGAGAGGATACAGCGGACGTTTAACGGATGATAACGGACATAGAACGTTTGTTGCTCGTATTTTTCGCGGATTTACATCGTACACGGCGGAAGTTCATCCGTTCTAAAAGTTTTGTGCAACTCAAAACTTTTTGCGCGGATGAAATCACAGTGGACGGATGCTCGATTGATAGAGCGTATGAAACACGTATGCAATGAGTACAGAACGGATGCATAGCGTTTTCCAACGGATGGCAAGATTTTTTTACGTTTTACATCCTCTTTGCATCCGTAAGTGCAGTGGGACCGGGCCTTTACACTGCCGCATGCATGTACGTACTTGTGAGAACAAAGTTGTGTGGAGTGCTACTCTTTGGTTGATGAAATCACGTAGTTTTAATGTGCTCAGATTAAGTCCCTCGGAGAGGACTTAAATCCGTCTTCCCCTGGTTGCTTACTTACAAGCATACACTTGTTTTCTGAGCAGTCAGGTAAAACAAACAAACAGTGTTATTGGGGCAAAGTGGGGTGGGTGTAGAGGTCGTGTGCGCGGAATTATTTCTCGAAAGGATACATGTGAACACAATTAGAATACGTACCCTACATGCATCAGTCCATTAAAGTGAAATGAATGGAGTTTCCAGGTGTGAACAACGTTTCTGATGGTGCGAACAATTTAATTTCAGTAGTGCCTTCCAATGGTGAATTCACATTCAAATGAAACATGCTTTAGTGACCACCTGTATATAGAGACCACATTTTCCGTTTCCCTTGACAACCGTTTCTCGTAGAAACGGAACCTATCCATGAAGGCTAATTGCCTATAAAGACCAGTTTTCATGTCATCCTTGAGTGGTCTTCATATTTAGGTTTAACTGCATGCAGAGAAATGATCATGAGAATGCTTGGTTTAAAGGTCAAACTACTCAAGCTTTCCAATAATATTGGCGGCTTCGAACCTCGGACATTTAAGGTACCAGCACACATGTAGATTCTATTGTACGTTAGAAAACGGCAGCTGCTTGGAACAATTTGATGCCAGTTGGGTCTCCAGCTCTTAAAACTCCCTGATCAAAGTAAGTTCTTAATAGGAACTCTAGTCAACCTGTTCACCTCTTCACAGTGACTAAATCTTTATTTGTATAAGTCAAATGAGAGAGAGATATGTATAGTTGAACCTGACTACAAATGTGTCGCTTGACTACAGTGACCACTTGAAATAGAATGCAATTTCAGTTGTTCGTTTTTGCTCTATCCCAACAATCCATTGTATTATTGATTACAATTGATATTGATATCAATATTAGTAAGATTTAATAGCTGGGTCCATCACCATACGAAGTTGACAGCTGATGTTAACACTAGATTATTAAGGGTTTAAGGCAGTGAATAGAAGCCTTAAAAAGGTTTAAAATGGCTTGACAAAATGTACAACCGGTTTACACTGCATCAGTATATTCTGAAGTAAAAAAAAAGGGGACTAAACATTTCCCTTCACCTTTCTTTCTTCTCCCTCTTACTTTCTTATGATCATGTTCTCCTTTAATGTTTAAAGGCACACTGTCCTACTTGTAGCTACTTGCTCCCTCTATATAGAAAACTTCTCCAATCGGTGCCTGTTGGTCCCCCATGATCCTCTTTTTCTTATGTTAAATGAGAGCTGAGTTAATGAGATCAGCCACCTGTCACAGTGACCTCGATGGCTCGCTGTGTGGTCTAATCCCTTCTTGCCCAGTAGTGGTGACGGTCTTTAATGTTTAAAGTGTGAACAGCTGATGTAACGGTGGAAATGAATATGAAATGAGACGAATAATTCAAATTAAAGACAATACATGATTCAATCAAAATTGAAAATGGGCCGATAACGTGAAATTGAAAATTATAATGAAATGAGATATATGACGAGAACGAAAAACAAGATGGTAACATAAAAATATTATCGTAAAACAAACCAGGTGAATAGTAAAAGTATCCCTTCCCCCTCCCCCTCAAAATAAAGAGAAGAAAACAGCAGAATATGAAAATTGCATAATGCTTTAAAGATTTAACGGCTCTGATGAGAAAATTATATTGTGCCTCGTGCAATTTGTGAATAGGGGTATTAATTTCACTGTCTCGCTATTTCCCCCACTCTCTCGTTTTCTGTGTTATAATCGTGTTTTCTTTGACATTAAAAGTGAAGAAATTACAAAATTAATACGATGGACGACGAGTGATGAAAGAAACTAAATTTAATTATGTAAAATTAAAGAGGTCAAGACAACAGACGATTAAACTAGAATGAAATGAGATTTCAAATGCAAGGGAACAAATCATGGAAATTCTATGTAAAAATCATGAAAGAAACAGAATATTCCATGATTATTTGTTTAGTGGTAATAGGGTCATTGTGTGTAATAGCTAAAACAATATTTTCATTACATGGATAAGATATTGGATCTTATTCATGATTCGCGTTCCTTTCCCACCTTCTTTAATAATACAATTTTTTTTTTTTTTATAAATGTAATGCTTCCTGGGAGAAGTTTCAATTATTAAATATATTTGTGGCATTCCACCCAGTAAATAAGATCGATTGATCGATCTGTGCCACAAATATATTTAATAATTGAAACTTCTCCCAGGAAGCATTACATTTATAAAAAAAGTTACTGTCCTATGGCGGACTAATGAATATTAATGAGTCAGAATTAATCAGGAGAGCTTAGGTATTTGTTTCCAGTTCATCGTGACTGTGCCATGGACCAGTGATGGCCTGGTGGTAGAGTCGCTGCCCGGCAAGCAGTAGATGGCAGGTTCAAATCCCGCTGGTTCCAAGATTTTTTCTGACTTGTGTTTTTTCAATACAGGTCGATCAATCGACCTTATTGATACAGATCGATCAATCGATCTTATTTACTGGGTGGAATGCCACAAATATATTTAATAATACAAATATTTGTGTTTACCCAGAGAAGGCTCATTAGCTTCAATGCAGTTATGATTGCACAAGCTATTCCCAGGGACCCACTTACAAATGGGTGGAGAGTGGCAAGAATGAATTAATGGCTTGCCAAAAGACGTTAGTGCCGGGCTGCAATTCGAACCGTCAACCCACAGATTGGGAATCAAATAAATGAGCCACTATGTCACGACTTTTTTTATCCCCCTCATCGCCCCTCTCTCTCTCCCCTTTCTCTCTCTCTCTCTCCCTCTCTCACTCTCCCTCTCCCTACTTCCCCCTTTTCTTCAGTTTAGCTTGTGCGCGTGTTCAAAACTACTATATATGAAAACATAAATGAATAAACGAAGAGAAAAATCAATGGATCATGAAATAAGACAAAATGTAAAATATTTTAGAACCGACTAAGCAATAGATAATTATATAAAGTATAACAAGTGAAAAAAGTATTTTGAGTGCTAGCTGAAAACTTTATTGTGCGTTAAAATTGCAATTTTGACTTTGAATAAAATCGTGGGAAAAAATTATAGGTGCTTAAGCTAGTTTTTACGCATGCGATCACTTTTTTATAATTTCACTTATCTATCGATATGTATTCACAATTGCAGTTGGTTAGTAATTTTGGTTGGTTAATTATATATTGTCTCGTTCAAAAGTTTTGTCGGGTTTTAAAATTTCATTTTTAAACATGAATACCATAAATTATGTTGACTCATGAAGCCAGTATGTATTTACTTTGCTATTTATATCTTCAGCTTTTAGGAAATTAAACATGCCACTGTTTTAATATAAACACAAACAAATGTATATTCACTCCAGTCACACCGAGGAGATAAACACCTGACTAACAATAGACCGATCAAACAATGTCACTACCTAAATATTTCTGCTCTTTTTAGAGCTGGTTTAGCGTGGTAAGAGGGTTATGAAAATTGTTGGGCCTTACCTGTCAATTGATCCTTGGCTGGGCCTTCAGCCAACTTGTCAACTCCGTCTTTAATGCCATCGTACACTTCTCCGATTGTGTCGTCAAGTTCCGAGAGAAGCATCCGAAGATTCCTGGTGGCAGCATCCGTTGGACAGATGTGGCAGGCTGTGGTGGCGCCCTCACTAGCTGACTGACCAGGTGCGCAATTCGCATCGAAGTATGTTCCATTGGACAAGAATCCTGCCCTTCCCCAGCTGTCAATCGTGTGAGCCATCTTCATAAGGACCACATAGAAGCTACCCTCGATACCACCCTCTCCTCTCCACATGCCCTTAGCTAGACGTCCAGTGATGTTACGAATTCGGGTGGTGATGTCTCCAGCCCCTTGCAGAGGGTTTCCTGTTTGAGTTTCAGTGAGACCAGAACTCTCGCGAAGTCCACCGAATGAACCACCCGTAAAGTTGCGGTGTCGAGAGGCATTCAGTTGGCGGTTCAAACTTCTGAACTCGTTCCAGAGTTCCATGAAGTCTTCCTCACCATCAGTCACATTGGGTAGATGCTTGGCTCGCTTGTTGATGAATTTCGTGACGTCACGGGCGCATGAGGCACTTTTGTTCACATGCTGAGACATTAGCTTGAATAAGTAACCTTCAAGGTTGAATTTCCTCTGGACTTCCTCTTCATCGCGAAGTTGAGGGTCATCGTCATCAAACCAATCTGCGGATTCGAAGATTTCCAACAAAACGTCAGACTCGTCTTCTTCCATCGTCAAGCTTGTCATGTCACCTTCTCCATCCGTGGCCCCCTCTGTATGTTCAGCCTCTCTGTTGGGTCCTGTACCCTCACCACGGTTCGTTGCGTTTTTCGACTGGCTCGGGTCTAGGTCACTAAGCGCCCCGACACGTCGAAGTTCGTTGATGTACCCAGAAAGATGTGGTATTTCTTGTCCTCGAAGCTTGCGTGGCGACAGGAACAAACCGATGACAGCCTTCCTGATGAACAATCGGACGGCAGCTCTGTTTTTCTGTTTAACGGATAATGCTTCGTTTGGCCTCCCACCGGTTACAGTCCCAGGTTCTCCGCCCTTTCTTTCTTCTTCACCACCGCCTGCTCCTTCTTCCATAGCATCATCTACCATAGCATCTATCTCCGCAGATATTTCGTCATCAAACTCTTCCAGTTCATCGTCTGTGATATTGCGCTGCAAGGCATGGCGTAGGAGCTGCTTCCCGTTCCGGCAGGTGTATCCGTAGAGGGCGTTGACATGGCCAAAGACTCTTGCAAAGGATTTGATCTTCAGTAACATCAGAGATGACCGGCTTGCAATAAGTCTCATGAAATGCGTCAGGTTGAGATTGGGGTTGTCATTCTGGATCAGCCGGGTCTCGTTGTTCAGTCTCTGCAGAAGTTTCCTGACCAGGAGCCCCGTCTCCCCTTGATCATGTTGAACCTCGTCTCCGTCCCAGCTCCAGTCGTTGTTTCTCAAGGAGATGTTCATGCAGTCCCCACCTAGGACGCTCTCTGGCTCTGGCAGCTCCTCAGTGACATCAGGTAGCGATACTTCCTCAACTCCCCCTCCAACATCCACCCCTAATGCAGGTAAAGCTAGGACCAGTCCAAGAAACGCAACAAGGAACTGCCACCTCCCCGGCTTTGGTGTTCGTATTTGATACATGATTGTTACGAGATCTCACTCGTAAATAAGGCACGTCGGTAAAAGTTTGCAAAATATATTTTACATACAGAATCAGTCTGCTACAGAGATGTCGATGTCATAGTAGTTTCCTACATCGCGTTAAATATAAACTATTTCAACAGTTGCGAGGAAATAATAATCCAGTCTACGTATAAGGGACCACTTGTAGAAAAGATGGGAGCTAGCGGAACTGCATACGACGAATGTCTGGAGAGGCAATCAATGGGTGTGATGCCTTGATAACTCGCTGAACAGTGTGATTGTTTTGATCCAATAAAAGTGACTTTCAAATTTTAACACGAAATGAAATCAATAACCTCCTCATCTCAGCTGTTCGCTCTTTAAATAAGGCAAGTCGCGAGCAATCCTGCCGGTACGGTCGGGACGACAAGTAATCGATTATTAATGAACGTTGAGTCAGAGTCGCGAAAATGCACCGATCAATTGCGAATGGTCGCACACACAAAAAGGCGTATTGTATGTGTTGTGCAAGAACAGGTGGTTTTAGGAGAGAGTGCTTGCGTTAGGATCGGTGTGTTGTACGACGGAAAAGTCAGCATGTGGGACCGAAAGGCAGATTTTACCTCTGAAACTGGTGGAGGAATAGGCAATCTGTATAAAGAATAGATGAGAAAATATCAAGAATATTATGAAATGAAATATTGAAAACATGTCTAGTATTGTGCAGTATTCTCATTTTTTTGTTATCACTGACAAACATATCATCCTTTATGTGATATTGTTGTTGTTGTGGTTTATGTGATGATGTTAGATCCTTATGATAGTAAATAGTAAATAGTAAATGAAAATTAACAGTAATACTAAACATACCATTAATGTTGATAATAATGCTACAAATAATAAGTATACAATATAAGAAGTAGAAGGATAAATAACAGTTATATTCAATTAACTATAATAATGGTAATGATGGTAAAAATCACGATGCTTATGGTAAATGGTTTTAACATATCTTATTATGATTTAGATGTCGGGTGAATTACTCATAAAATAATAAGTATTATTATTTATTAGCAGTAGTAATATAATTAAATGATCATTACTGTTATTATTATCATCATTCTTACAGTTTCGTTGCCGTTGTTGTTATCACTATTATTAGTAGTAATTAGTTATCATCGCATCATTTTTATCTTCAGTATACTTCTATAGCAGTTTTATGCACGGTTTCTCTATACTAAGAGATTATGAAAACAATGAAGATTATCTGCTCTTGACTGCACAAGATGTGTGTTTTTTTTAGTTCAGTTACAGGCAGGCACATTTCACTTGAATATCAAATTATTTGTATTTCATTAGAATTTGTTGAAGGATGACAAAAAGGTGTTCTTTTTTATATAAAATATTCAGCAAAATTACATTACGTTGGATTTGTTGTGTGTGTTGGTTACTTTCCAATCAGTTGTATGTAAACATTTGAACACGAATCAACGGGGAATAAATTGATCAAGATATGCTCATGAAATACCTAGAAACTCGCAATAACTATAAACCCATTACAATTAAATTATTGACAAATCATTTCATTGTTATTTGAATGCATTAATATACAATAATTATGCCCGAGCTCATTATAAGTCGAAACGGCAAGCAAATAGACAATTGAACGTTAGGCCAATACAATCGTCCAACATCGCAGAGAAAATTGCGGATGACTCCTTTCCGTTGGCATAGCAACGCCCGACGCCGTAGCATCAACGGGCAGATGGTTGATACACAATAGCCTTGCTTACAGTCAAACGCAATTTTTGATAAATTGACAGATTTTGACGATGATGTGCTTATTGTAGATGTATATCTACAGTGGAATTGTAACATGCTATAATAAACGGCCTATGAAGTGCACTCTACCATGCGATGTTCATATTCTTTCGATTATAGTACTGTTACACATTACAAGGTACACGGATAACTGTTCCTGAAAACAAGTTTGTGTTGGAAAATTCTACTTCATGCACTTTGTATTGGGCTTAGGAGTCTGAAAACAGACTAAACAATTGTTCACCTTCATCTTCACATTGTTTAAAAGTACTGTATTAGGCATCATCATGACCCTCATTGACATCAATATTAACATTGTTTAGGAGTCTGAAAACAGTCTATACAATGGTTCCTCCTCATTATCTCCATTGTTTAGGCCTCATCATCGCCATCATCGGCATCACCGAGGTCATTAAAAATTGATACCCTTCTCAAGGAGAAATGATAATCGACCATCATATCATGTCAAATTAAAAAAGACTATTCTGCATGCTTTAAGCTTTGGCAATATGGGCTGTCATGATGGGAACCTTGAATAGAGTACGTAATGTATTGGTAATCATCCGGATTATATTCTCCTTTCCATGTCGGGCTGGTAGGTATTTATCGTTTTTGTTATAGATGGTGATGATAGTAATAAGAACATGGAATTAAATGAAAAAAGATGATGATGCTGACAATGATGATCACAAATATAATTAATAATAACAACAGTTAAATCAAGCAATATAAAATCTTATTCTCAAACTTAAATGTACTCTGTAAACTTATTTTATTACGTACATAGTATTTCGTTGACTTATTCATTTTTTGTATTATATATTGTAATACTGTATGGTTTGTATATGAAGAGCTTTATTCCACAAGGAGCTAAATCCACTTTTGATGAAAATTGAGTCATTGATATCAGAACATTGTTCACCTAAGTACCCGACTTTCAACAAAATGATTTAACTAAATTTTGTGAGCAATAATGAAAAAATGCACGTTCTAATATCACTTTTCCACAGACGCCTGTACAAAATCTGGTAAACAATTTCTTTTTTCTCTGAAGTTACAAAAATGGATTTAGCTAATTTTGGTATCAAACTCTTCATATGTCATTTTAATTTTCGGATATTTTAGTATGAAAATAAATATAATCAGAACAAATCAAATCAAATCCATGATAATAATGATAATAATAAAAGTGATGGTAATAACATGGTAATGACAATAGTAATGATAATAATGATAATAATAAAAGTGATGGTAATAACATGGTAATGACAATAGTAATGATAATAATGATAATAATAAAAGTGATGGTAATAACATGATAATGAGAATAGTAATGATAATAATAATTATCATAATAAAAGTAATACTGATAATAAATGTACTTCAGAGTGTGATAAAGAGGCATCACCTCGCTTTGTGGGAGTACAGCATCATCACATTCATCTATACCATCACCAGCTCACTGCCGATGCCATCAAACATTGATAACCCATGGATACTGTTGATCTAACATTATATCATGTCATCCAATGACACACCAATAGGAGTGTGCGACATCATGAACATTAGCATGATTGGCATAATGTGTCACAAGGGGGTTTGGAATACTTCACGCCTTTATTGTAATTCCCGTATCGTTATTATTATTCCTTTGCTCGTTGGAAAGCTAGGAAGTGATTATGATGATGCTGGCGAGTATAATGATAGTAATATAACATACAAAATCAATTATAGTTGTTCTACTTGTTATTGTTTTTGTTTTTATTCTTATTGTTCGTTTTTGTTTTTGTTCGTGTTCTTGTTCTTGCTGTTCTTCTTCTTCTTCTTCTACTTCTTCTTCTACTTCTTCTTCTTTTTCTACTTCTTCTTCTACTACTTCTTCTTCTTCTTCTTCTTCTTCTTCTTCTTCTTCTCCTTCTTATTTTTCCTCTTCTAAAATGCTTTTTTTTTTCAAGCCCAACATTTTTCACGGAACATTTTCATGGAACATTGCTTCTGATATGTTATTGCACGTGGAGTAACAAAAGGGAGAGATTATTCTCCTAAATTTAAATATGCACTTCATTTCAGTCACCACTAATGCAACATTAAACACACCAACAAAATAGCATCCAGAAGGATAATGTAAGTTAGCTTTACAAATTACATTAACGTCTAGTATTGATTGCAAAGAAGTATATCAATGATTGACTCTTTTCCCTAATTAAAGTATGTATAATTATGTTTAAATGGCTCTCCTGAACATACACACACATTAATATCTTGAACAGAAATAATCCACTTTCTGCTGCTGCAAAGTCATCCATCAATCATTTTATTGACACAAGATTATGCTGTATTTGAGTAGGATAAAGAGACTCAAACACAGCGAATTGGCATTTCACAATGCCCCAATCACACAAACGAGAACGACATCAGACCGAAGAAAGAATTACACTGTTCCGTAAACCTGCAGATATATTCCTTTCCCTTTCCCTTTCCCTGTTTTAGCGTGTATTTGTATTTTACAAACTTAGCTTTAGTAAATTATGTCATTAGTTTAAGGAACCTATCCACAACAAGCTCTGCTTTTTCATAGGCTCCGTCGCTACATCTCCAACTCAAGGACAATGTTTGTATTAGTATGCACCGGTATTGCATGTATGTACATGTATATTATAATCATTTTCGAATTGGTTGCTACACTCTTTGTAAAAAGAGATATTGTGGAAAACAATAAACTATCTATTTATCTATCTATCTATCTATCTAATGCGCGCTGCGATATTTTGAATAGTACCTGAATCCAGTTATCAGGGTCATGATAATACTGTTGGAGCTTTGGTCAGTTTATTGAGTATAGCGCTAACTCGCTCTCTCTCTCTCTCTCGCTCTACCTCTATCTCTCTCTCTCTCTATTTTGTGTTCATGTATACTTCTAATTTAAATGTGATAAAAATGTCTTATACTTTGTTATTCAATTTGGTTCCTTTCCACTGTTCATGAATGCATTGTATTATATTGTACAATTGAAAACAACGCAACTATCATAATCATGTAGACTTTGCATGTAGCGGTCTATTGAAAAGATGTTATGATGTTTGTATTAATAAAACAAAATGAACGAATGAGTGGAAGAAAAACATATTTCTACATCTACTACTTCTACCATTACTAATACTTCTACTATTACTTCTGCTACTGCTACTACTACTACTACTATTACTCTACTACTTTACTACTAATACTACTACTACTACTACTACTACTACTACTACTACTACTATTATTATTACTACTACAACTACTACTATTACTACTACTACTACTACTACTACTACTACTACTACTGCTACCATCACTGATACTACAACTGCTACTTCCACTACTACTACCATCACTGATACTACAATTGCTACTTCCACTACTACTTCTTCTTCCACTACTACTACTACTACTACTACTACTACTACTACTATTACTACTATTACTACTACTACTACTACTACTACTACTACTACTACTACTACTACTATAACTACTACTACTTTTACTACTACTACTACTACTACTACTACTACTACTACTACTAATAATAATACTTCTACTACTACTACTACTACTACTACTATTGCTACTACTACTACTACTACTACTACTACTACTACTACTACTACTATTACTACTACTACTACTACTACTACTACTACTACTACTATAACTACTACTACTTTTACTACTACTACTACTACTACTAATAATAATAATAATAATAATAATACTTCTACTACTACTACTACTACTACTACTACTACTATTGCTACTTCTACTACTACTACTACTACTACTACTACTACTACTACTACTAATAATAATAATAATAATACTTCTACTACTACTACTACTACTACTACTACTATTGCTACTACTACTACTACTACTACTACTACTACTACTACTAATAATAATAATAATACTTCTACTACTACTACTATTGCTACTACTACTACTACTACTACTACTACTACTACTTTTACTATTACTACTACTACCACCACCACCACTACTAATACCACCACCACCACTACTACTACTAGTACTAATAATACTACTAATACTACTACTACTACTACTATTACTTCTTCTATTACTGCCGATGCTGCTGATGATGATGCTAGTGGTTATTTGATGTAATATATATTATTAGTGATTACAGAATTACAGAAAATAATGATAAAATAAAAAATAAAAACAGTCATCTCATCGCAAACGCGCAAATAATAATAATAGCAATGAATAGCATTTTCATAATGTTTTATAGAGACCTTGTAAGCGTCTATATATGAAATAAGTTAGTAATAAACATTATAATGGGAACATTATATACCATACATGTTTAATGTGTGATATAAGACCACGAAGTATAGAAAACCAAAGATAGATGAAATAGCTGATTAGAAAAGTGAACGATTGATTAATATCACACCCTCTACCTAACTGTAAACATTCAGTACTATAGTTCTCTAGAAACGTTAACACAGAGAGAGAGGTTTATTTATTTTATTTGTATGAATAAATACAAATGAAAATAGCTACTCACCGGATATCTTTGAAGGCCTATCAATACACTGTGTTGTATTCCAACAGTCAGACGATACCGTACATCAAACTGTATCGATCACAGCCAAAATATGGCTCCAACGTCATTAAACATTAGCAAACGGGCTCTAAAAACCGCCACGTCTCCCCTCACTCATCTATAGCCCACCAACTGATGCAAATTAGTGTCCCGATATGAACAGCAACTAACAAAAGAATTGTTTCCAATAGGCCAGGGACGATTGCTCGCGAGAGAGTTTTGTTAATTGATTGGGCGAGGCAATCTAGCGGGGATTAATTAGTCCCGCGTACGTTGTGCGAAGGTGATACCAGGCGTTATGGTGAAAGTGAGTTTGCATGCCCCACCGGAGTTGGTGGACACAAAAAATGATAATCCCGCTAAAGTGATGCTCTTAGGAGCTCCTCGCTGTTGAATTTGAAAAAGTTGAATTCAACAGGTTCTGCAGTACATGTACTTCTAAAAGGTTCTCTGATAGTTTCACTCTCTGCAAGTATTATCTATGTAAACACGTTCGCTCCTCTCTCCTCTCCCCACTCAAACCAAACTGGGATAAAGCAAATTGTGCGTATTAATTCTAAATAAATACAAAAGCAACATGAGTATCTATTGGAATTAACCAATCAGGATTTGGCACCTCTAGTTCTAAAACAGTCTTGTTCAAGGATCTTTCTGATTATTATTGGGGGGGGGGGGGGCATTGAAATTTATCAATGCTACGAAACTATGTTTCACACAAGTAATTGGTATTAGCGTATAAATACTATTGAGTAGACAGTTGCTACTTTTATTTCATGGGACACATACAATTTTGGATGATTTTTCTTATTCTTAAGTCGTTAGATTAAAAAAAAAGACATAATATTTCACTTGTGGTGCAGACTATGCGACGAGATTGGCTCAATTGATATTAACAAACAAAGGATGATGATTTCATCCTACCCCATCACTACCACTTTTCTATCTCCCAATCTATATGTCTCTCTCTCTCTCTCTCTCTGCGTCTTTCTCCGTCTGTCTATCTCCCCATTTATGCATTTTTATCCCTCAAATTTTATCGTTCTTTGCTTCCTTTAATTTATCTTGTTTTATCTCCCTCTACCTGTTTTCTCTCTTCCAACCCCACCTTACCCCTCCCTCATTTTTCCCACTTAATGTTCCTGTCAATTTGTGTGTACTTGTTTTCTTTCTTATTTGCTTTCTCTTTCTACACTGTCTCCTTTTTCTTTTTCCAACCCGCCTCTCTTTTTTCCACCTCTACTTTGTTTCTTCTCCTTTTCTCCCCTGTCTCTGTATCTCTTCTTTTTGTATCTCTCCCTATCTCTGTCTCTGTCTCTGTCTCTGTCTCTGTCTCTGTCTCTGTCTCTGTCTCCCTCCTCTCTCTCTTTCTCTCTCTCTCTTTCTCTCTCTCTCTCTCTCCCTCACACTTTATATCTGATGACGGTGGTTTTGATGACGATAATGATGATTGTGAGAGAGATAAGGGGCGTCAGATAGCGATCATCACTTCAACGCAGCAACCCTGTAAAGCAGCCCGAGATCTTATCAATTAGTGATATTAATTCATAGATCGTTAATATACCAGCTCATGCCAGGCACGGTAGAAGCAGTGCCAATCCCGCACTGGTACTTTCCTTAGCACAAAGAACAAAGCAAAATGAAACAGGACAAAACAAAACAAAGCAACCCAGAAAAGTCAATTCTTGGGCTCTCTCGTGATGTCTCCACCAGTCTTTAGTTCGTCTTCTTATATGGAATTGATTATCATTCATAAATTATCCACTTGAAGTTATCATGTTACTATTTATCAACGCAACTGTGTATCGATTTTGTTAATGCTCATGACATTTCACTTTGTAAATTCATCCGAATTTATACCGTTGAAAAACAAATTTTAAAAAGGGGCAATAAATACAAAAATTCAGTTTCATTTTCAAAACGTTGGCCTCCTGCAAAAAGTTTGATACTGCCTCTGACAATACGACAATACATAGCACCCACGACCTTCTTGCAGGTAGCCGAAAAAGTGGATAATTCTTAAACAATTTTGTAAGTAAAAAGGAAGGTATAAATGTTTACAATATGATATCAGTTAATGTTTGCGAACCTCAAATCGGCAATTTGGTTAGAGCAAGGATGAACTTTACCGTTTGTTCCGTATAAGAATAATATATAAAATTGCCCCCCCCCCCTATCCCCTCCTTCAAAGCGTAATTTGTCTTGGGGGCACTGATCAAAATGTCTTGTGGATGAAATATTATTATAGGATAGGTCTATTCAAAATAAATCAAAATATCACCTATAGTAATACGTATAAAAAAAGGCATTCCGAGACGTTGTGTGTGTTTGAAGTATTTTTAAAATGTCCAGCACTACATCATAGTAATATTTCCGATTCAGCGAATTTAAAATACTTTTTATATTTGGTTTGTGCTAAGATTACAATTCCTTCAAATCCTCATAACGTTTTTTCTTGTTTGCCTTATTGGGTTTCATTTTTTACTTGTCAAAAGATCCCAGTACAATATAAGATTAAAAAATAGAAATTTGGACGAGAATACAAGCTGAAAGACGAAAATTATTATAATAATAATAATAATACATTATATTTCTATAGCGCTTATTACAATGTTTCTAAGCGCTTTACAAAGTTGTACTTAGATAATAATACATTCAATAACTATAATTAATATATACTAATCAACCTACAATTAATTCAAAATACATACATAAGCACAGATACATCTAGTCAATACATATAGATACAATAAAATACAATTAATTTTAGGGCAAAACATTATAAATTCAAATTAAGGCAATTACATTACATCTACCGTGCAAAACACATTAAAGCTACAGACTAACAGGGAGGATTAACAGGGAGAATTAAAAAGAAATGTATTAAGGGAGGATTTAAAAGAATTTAAAAGAATCTAACGAAGGAGCTTCCCGAATCTCAAGAGGAAGTCTGTTCCAAAGCCTCGGAGCAGCTACGCTGAAGGCACGGTCTCCATATCGTGTTCGAGTTCTTGGACCTGGGGCCAGTTGCAGATGAGCATAGGTGGATGAGCAGAAAATGTGGAAACATTACATTCGGGGAATTAATTAAAAAGGAAAACATTTTGGTCATATCAATAGAAAAACAGCATCATCTAATTATCTGATTTTCCCACTATTTTCTGGAGCAAATTGTTCTTAAGGTTGGATTCATTTTTATAGGAAAGAAAAGCATAATTTGTGCAAAAATCCATCGTACACACCAGATAAAGTGCCTTTCCTGCTAATTATTGAAAGCTTACTGAATAATATATTTAGTGCCATATCCAGGGGTGTAAGAAGAGATAGGCACTGACGGTTGCTTAGATACGATATAAACAAACACAGTCATATATAAACCATTTCTTGACAAAGTAGTACCAAAATACCTCTCTAGAGAGATCGTAAACTCTTGAACAGTGCATCCACAAGGAAAAACATCTAGAGCCCAACAAAAGATACCTGGGCCCTGTCTTACATCTATTTCATGTTATTTTTTATACCGTCTTTTTATTTTACATGTTGGTTTTAAATTTTATTTTCAAAAGATGCATATGATCGTATGCTCTTTCTTGGTAGAACTCAACTTTGGATTAAATCTAGAAAAGTTTTGTATCCGAAGTACCTTTATATGTAGTATTATAGTAGCATAGTAACAGCATAGTAAAACAAACAATAGTAATAATATTAGTTCATGACGCGACTTGTTTTACTATGGAAATTTATTTTTAAGCATTTGTTTGTGTTTAATATTACCTAGGCAACTATCATAACAATATGACAATAGGAGATTAGAAAATGGCAGTATAATACTTGGGTATGGTACATACTTTGAACTCTAACATCACAATAGCGAATGGAAAATCTGGATTTTAAGTAACGCAGTATAGAATATAAGGAAAAACACAACAACAAGAATAACGATGATAACATCAGGGACATCAATAACGTGGTCGTTTGAATGACCTACTTTTTTTTTTGTTTAGCCTGATTATTATGGTTTTGTTTGATATTGAATATTTGGTCTCTGTTTTTGATAGGTTGTCTGAGTAAACAGAAAAAGGAATATTGATTTTGACCAAACAAAGATACCCCGAAATCGAGGCCGAAAACTGTAGGTCCGATATCCATTACTGGCTATTTGTGACTCTTTACAATGGCTTTAAAATCAATCAGTCACAGAATTGATTCGCAAATTGATAAGCAAATTAATCTCACAAAGAAATAAAAATCCAATATTTTGATGAAATTGACCCGTTTCGGTCACAAGAGCTTCCGACAGGACTACATCTCATGTAGGTCCGATCTACATTAGCTATATGTGGCTCTTTACAATTACTTCAAAATCAATCGATCACAGTACTGATAAGCAAATTCATAAGCAAATTAATCACACAAAGAAATACAAATACAATATTTTGATGAAACTGACCCATTAAGAGTTGATTTTAAAGTTAAAGACCAGTTATGGTCATGCGATTGCATTGTGAAAGAAACGTTGTGGAATCGATCAGAAAAGGTTGATCATCTAGCATATAAGTATTGGTGTTTACTGCAAGGTTCTGGAATCATCAAAATGATAAGAAATATGGCCCGTCTTCGTAAAGTTACAAGCACTGTACACAGAAAGATGCATATGGGACTATACGCACACGTGCGCGACACGTGCGTTTATCTCTCACAGACCATGTAGATAAACTAGTTTACCAAATATTTCAATTAGTAGGCGGTTTCCCGGCAAATTTGGTATCATCATGTATTAGTTAAAACATATTCTTTCACATGATTGGTAATAAGAGCTTCGATTTCATTTTTTGAAATTGGGGCGTTTCCAATACTGGTCTTTACCTTTAACGTTTCGGTCACAATTTGATCAGAGAGAGATACCCCGAAATCGAGGCCAAAACCGTAGGTCCGATCTGCATTAGCTATTTTGTAAATCTTTACAATGGCTTCAAAATCAATAATTTACAGAATAGATTCAGCCTCTCTTGCTAAGCAAATTAATTACACAAAGAAATAGATATCCAGTATTTTGATGAAACTGACCCATTAAGAGTTGATTTCCGTTTCGGTCACAATCACTGTTGACAGGACTACATCTCATGTTTGTTTGTTTGTTTTTATTTCTGCATTTCCAAAATGAATCATAATCATATACATAAAGTAACAAATTTACTTCATTTTACATACATTTTTAAGTACATTGAATAAGATGCATACAAACACAAATATAATTTTAATGAAAAAAAAGAAAGATAAATTACAGAAAATGCAGGAGACCGCCATCATGAGCGGTAAGCTTGAAATCGATGGCGGCCTCGAGAGAATAGCGAAACAATACCTACGATTCTTTCGTTTTATTATTTTTGTTTGTATTTGAAATTCAGTATTTGTTTGAGTTTGCTATCATGCGCTATTTATTGATGACCTTCGGGTTTTAGTTATTTAGTAACTCTCTTTTTCTTTTTCTTCTTTTTTTAGGGGGGGGGGGGGGGAGTTCATCGAGGTCACTTACTTAAACAAATTGCTGTTATTGTCATCATTACGATTATCTTCATCACTATCATTATCATCATTATTTATTATCATTAGTATTATCACTATCATTATTATCATTAGTATTATCACTATCATTATTATCATTAGTATTATTATTGAAAAAAATCAGTATCATTATTATAACCATTCTTATTATGAATATTATTATTATTATTATTATTATTATTATTGTCATTAGTTATATTATTATCATTATCATGATTGCTGTTGTATTACTATTATTGTTATTAGTAGTGGTAGTATTATTATAAGTAGTAGTAGTAGTATTAGAAATAGTAGTAGTAGTAGTAGTAGTATTTTCATAATTATTGTTATTATTATTAATGTTATTATAATCATCATTGTTATTATCATTATTATTATTATTTGTTATTACAAAAACGTCACCATTACCCACATCCTCATCACCGTTGATTTCTCTTCACCTGTGTTGTAAGACAAGGGTGACAAAAACGATCTACATTCTGACAAACCCAATGACAAATTGCATCAATGCTAAACTAGAGTGAGTGGCAATATGAATATAGTTATGTATAATAACATACTATAGTCTAAAACGCAAATATTCCAGCCCGGGGGTTGCAAAAATTGATGCATCGCTGTCCGTTTCTGCAAACAGTATAATTATGTATTGCTCTTAACGCTCAATCACTTAATGGAATCGTTGCGATGCTCTCCCCATCCTCGCATCCCCTCACCATCATCAACAGGTGATCTCTCTGCAGCAAAAGCGTCTGTGGTTCCCATGGCAACCGGAAAGAATCATCAGAGCGCGTCCCTTGTTACCATAACCACCGTCTGTGTGTGTGCACCCGGTAGTTTATGCTGGCACGTGTTAGCTTCTTAATGGCAGCGACGGCGTCCGCGCGTGACTCTTCAAATACAAAAAATGGTAGAGAATAATATATTTTTTATGGAGAGATAATTCCCCCACCCCCCTTCTGAGAGAGAGAGAGATGGGTTTTGAGCAAGTGATATTGGCAGGTACCACTAGGCACCATCATATCCGTTACATCATTCATATCATTATAGGCTTAACCTTTTAGGATATGAATAATTTCAGATGGGTATTAGTTGCATATGGGTACGATGAATGTCTATTGATGAATTTTAATGTGTGAGGGTTTAACCTAAAAATGACACAAAATGTTCAAATTTACCGAAACAAACAATTGTGATGATAATACTGGTAACGATGATAATAATGATGACGATGATATTATTTTTATAATAACAATGACACTACTGTATGATAATAGACCTGATAATATTACTATTGGTAACAATAAATGCTAATAATGATGATAATGATGATGATGGTAATACTGATAATGATATGTGTGATATGTCCATGAAATTTCGTAGCATTGTAAATTTAGGCCTATGTTGAGTAATGACACAAACCATACATTATAATGGAAATAATGATGTCAAATGAAAGGATTATTTATATCCTATAGCATAGGCGTTTAATGCAAAATGAAATAATGTGGGTGTTATCATCAATGCATTGTCGTTTCAAAATGATGAATCAGCAATATGCTGGCCCCATGGAAGACCAGCAGCAACAATATATTTGCAGCTGAAAATGGGCTATCAGTCGTAATTTTCTGTATGATTACTTTGTATGTATTTTATGTGATTTCATTAAACGGAATTAAAAACATCAACAGCAATACGCCAATATGTTCATCCGTTTTATGTTTCATAGATTGATATAGTTATTTTTCTTATTAAGATACTATTCACAAATCCACAGTCCCATTTCTTTCTGTACAATAAGGTGGGGCTGCACAATTCATTTCGCTGCTCCTTTGAAATGCTACTGGCCTCAATAGTGTACGCTGAGAGGCAGCACACTGGTACATGCAGCATATTATGTGAGTGGTCAATAGATGGCGTCAAACCACAACATTAACCGAGATCCCTGGTATTGTCCTGATTCAGTGTCCCACGAGAGAGCTAATGAGAGAGATGGAAAGAGAGAGAGAGAGGGAGAGAAAGAGAGACAGAGACAGAGAGACAAAGAGAAAGAGAGAGACAGAGACAGAGACAGAGAGAGAAAGAGAGGTTTGGGGGATGCAGCAATCATGAAAATAATATAACTTTCAAATGCCTTGTTCAGATGTGGTGCGGTGAACCGCGGCGTTTTTGTTTTGGACGATGACGTAAAGTGTAATACGCTTTACATTTATGCATCTTATTACACAAAGCTCACTGAATAAAGCGAAACACCCTTGTTGCGCGTAGTTGCCATTCATTGACAAATAAATTATCGCGGCGTTTTTTTGTTTATGTTATGCTTTGTTGTGGTTGTTTATCGTGTCATACCTGAACAACATTATTGAGTCTCTCGAGGTAATACATTTTTATATTCTATGGGTAAATCCACCTAAATGGCTTTAAACCATATTCCTCTATTTATCACTCCTCCATTATTTCATGCATACCAAAATAAATAGCCCCCCCCCCCCGTCATTCTATATCTGTCTCTCTCGACTCTCCTCCCCCCCCCTCTCTAGTGCTCTGGAACATTACACTATGCGACAAGATTTGAGCCTTGAATTCAGTTTTCGTTCGCTTTCGCTAATTTGAATCGATTATTTTTCTATGGATATTTGCACGCAAAAACGTCGCACAATACGTGCTATAGCCCACGAAACTATGCACCGCAAACGTTTTGAAGTCATTTATGGACGGATAAGGACGAGATTTAGACAAAATATTCATTAATCCTATTCTTTTAGAAAGGTGGAATTTTCGTTGCTATTCTTTTTCTATTCGCTACATATTTCCTACAAAAGACCTTCTTGGATGATATGCTGGAACACCCCATCATTTGATTTTATTTGATAATATAGCTTAACAGCAAACATCACTTTTAAACATTTTAAAAACCTTCAACAGAGCTAATTCCTTTTGTAATTTATTGAAAATCTTTTCATTTGCCTTTGTTGAAATTTCTGGAACTCGCAGTGCTTTAATTGTATTTATAAACGTTTATTCCTATAGTCATTTACCATTTTTTGTCTGTCGGGGTAACTGGGAACTGTGCGGCATACAAAAAAAGAAAATCTACGAAAATATGTGAAGAAGCATTATCTGGGAACATGAAAAGGGTTCACCGAAACATTTAATCGTTGCCTCAAACTTTTGGGGGGTTTAGAATGATCAGAGATCATTTTATGTCGATATCGGTTTAGCTCGTTTCTTTTTGGTTTCTATATGATTATATAGGAAAACATGCAGAAGTGTCACTGTGCACCAACAACAAAACCTTCAGCTCCCAAACGTATTGAATGTTTTCAGATTTGTGAGCATATATTTTATCATCATGAACATGTTTCCTAAAGGTTCATTCGCAAAGAAGACACTCTTTTGCTATATGAGTGTAATAGAAGCAAAAGCGAGAAAAAATGCGTGTGAAAAAAATTATGTTACGTCTTTAAAAAATAAAGGTCTCCCTCTTGTGTTATTAATTAAACATATGAGTTCGTTCGTTTCTTTTGGGTATGGTGTTATTGTACATAATGTGTCGCACAGTGTTGTTATTCATGTGGTAATTGTGCATTTTACCCTAACCCTAACCCTAACCCTACCCTTCAGAAACTGACCGTTTTTCAGCGGGACCGAGTTAGCCGACTCATACTTATACTACTACTACTACCACTACTACTACCATACTACTACTACTACTATATATATCTATATCTGTATATATATAGGGGTATATATATGGGTATATATATATATATATATATCTGTAAAGCGCTTTGAGAGAGCCTTCGACTATGACTATTACTAATAATACTACTTCTACTATTATCAGATAAAACAGGAGTGGACAGAACATGATATGAAAAACTTGTTTAGATAGGGCAAGACTGAAAACATAACATATACTAAAGTAAGAAAGAAAGGGGATGAAAACAGATGCAGACAACACAATAAAGAAAATATTAAAGAAACATGAGTGCAACGTACAGAACACTTGTCCCTAAATATTTGCCATATAAGAAAGAAATGACCAGACACACCAATTGCATATTTACTTGTTGTTTTAATAAATGTAAATCAAACACACTTTAACAATAAAGGTATAATGTAAACATACAATTGTGAAATATATAGCACACAGGGCATCATCCATATGCATGAAATATTCAAATGATTCTATAGTGTTTTATGAATGTTTTATTTTTCTTCCCCAGATTAGAGTTAGATAATAAAGACAAAGGGTAAACCTGACCCTAGGGAATTGTAACTTAAAAGATAACTAAACAACCTTCTTGTGTAAGTGTTTTGCGATGAAGGTAAGACCGAGGCCTATATTAATATACAACAACTAACTTACTGTTGAAAGTGGGGGTAAAAGTACACTTTCCTGACGAAAAAGATGCCTGCAATTGTCAGGAACAGTAACTTTGGTAATTCTCATTCCTTCAAAGTTAGAAAGAAGAGGTGACACATATCAATTTTTTTCCAAAACATATTATGAAATATGACATTCTTGTCTATTATAAAAAATTAAAAAAAGTAATCAATCAGTCACTCCAACTGCATTCCTGTACTTTCAGTAGATTAAAGCAAACATGACGTTCGATTTGAATAATGTTAGCAAATGCTTGAGGCATTCAAAACAATCTTTAGTCATCAGTTAGTTTGTCAAATAATTCCCTTGATATCTAATTATGTTTAGCTTTAAAGCAGTCGGCGCATCTTAACATATGATTGCAATTCAGATTAAGAATGCAACAGACCAGTCTAGGGTTAAACAAATGGAAATTAATCTTTTTGATGTTACAGAGGCCTGGAGGCTTCAGGTGTTAACACAAAACAAATTCTCTCCCTCTTTTTCAAAAAGTGGAGCATTTTCCTACTATCTATGGTCAAGTATCTTAGGATTTCGAATGATTTGTTTGGAGGCTTCAAATCAGTATTCAATCAAGCTTTTTTTAAAATCTTACAAGCAATGTGATCAGACAAATTTTGTCACCAAAAGTATAGATGTCAAGTGTTATATCAAGAACAAATGAAGTAATAGAAAGTACTCTACACAGTACAAACCATAGCTCCTACTGAGTTTGTTAAAAATTGTTAACAGAAAATGAAGTCTCCAAACCGACAAATATGAACACCCTGTTCTCAAAGAAAGAGAGGCGATCACAAATAAAACGTCATGGGCAGTTTTCGTTGAATTTCTTAAATTCATCAGAATGAAAAGAGAAACCTTACTGGCCCTTTTTTGTTCAAAACTGATAGATAGACAAGTACATATATATGATGACTTTGCAAGTATGTCCAATCTTAATAGAATTAACATTACAAACACTCAAGTTGTATGGATTGGGTAGAAACAAGAAATTACAGATTGTTAGAAATCCAAACTCCAACCACTACTAGACTACTCAGAAGTGTACAGGTATATCACTTGTTAAATTTACAGGTAAATTGTAAGTTTATATAACTTCAATTTAATGATGGCTATTTGAAAATTTCTGCTGTTTCCATAATGAGATACAAGTGATTTGAAAAATCAGAATACTTCTTGAAAAACTGCAATATTTTGGTTCACCATATAGGTACTCCTAAAACCCATCATCAAAATGTTTTCCTCCTCGAAACAAATATTTCCTCTGAATTTGAACAAAATTGATGAATACAAATTGACGCTACAAGTTATAGCAATTTAAGTCTGAAAATGGTAAATGTTGGTAGATGAGCATTAAAGTTTATGAAGAATATCAGTAAGTGTGCACTATATATTCCATGGAAAAGAAAATTTGTTAAGTTCAAATAGCCTAACATGCTTGCCCAAAACCATTGTTCATTTTGTTGCATCTCCTAAATGATGACTTGAAAAAAAAATGTAGCAGAAGTTAATATCTTTAGGAATTAAATGCTAACTGCTTCAGATATATTAGATAATGAATTAGTCATTGTACATTCAAGATCCATAACAACATCCATATTTGAATAAATTGTTCATCTTCCGGTTGATATAGTGGTTGACATTAATAACTTAATAATTAATTAGACAAAGAAATATAATAATAATAATAAACCATCCTTATATAGCGCATATCACAACAATAGATTTAAGTCCCTATATGCGCTCAGAAAAAAGAAAAGAAGGGATAATAGCAGACATGAGGGAAAAGAAGAGAAAGAATAACTGCTTTGTCATAACATTGTACTAATTTAACAAACGAATAAATGTGTCTTTAAGAGACTCTTTGATTTTCTACTGTATGAACCTGGTTAAGATGACCAGGTAATTTATTCCATAACTCTGCAGCTGCCAGTTAAAAAGATCTCGCACTATAGTAATTTGTTGATAAACTAAGGAGGATTTTGACTGAGAGCGCAGGTTTCTTGCCGGGTGATATTTGTTTATCAATTGTTGTAAGTAATCAGGGCCTAATCCTTGCATGCACAAGAACACCAATGTCAAAATCTTAAAATCAATTCGTTGTTTTACTGGAAGCCAGTGTAGTTTTTCTAAATCTGAGCTAATGTGATCATGAAGTCGAGTGCGAGTAATCAACCATGCCGCAGAGTTTTGGATTCTTTGCAACTTCTGAATGTCATTATCAGGAAGACCATATAAGATACCATGACAAAAATCAAGGTGAGAAACTATATGAGCATGAACAAGTCTTTATGTGGACCTCTTTGAAAGAAAGGGAAGAATTGTCCCAATCTTATGCAAAGCAAATGATGCTACTTTGCAGATATGATTCACATGAGCTGACAGTGTCAAATGTTCATCTAGTCGAGGTTTCGAGCTGAGTTCGCTGAATGTATTTCAGCAAAGCAAATGATGCTGCTTTGCAGATATGATTCACATAAGCTGACAATGTCAAATGTTCATCTAGTCGAGGTTTTGAGCTGAGTTCGCTGAATGTATTTCAGTGCAAAGCAAATGAAATGGTATCGATCCGTTTTTCAAGTCCATCTCCCTTAAGAATTGGCGAAATATGAGCCTCCTTCAGTGAATCAGGAAAGCGTCCAAAACCAAGTTTGGAATCCTTGTGATGACTGGAGCTAATTCCTTGATGCATTCCTTGAGGAAATATGTTGGAATCGGGTCTAACTCCCAGGTAGAGGATTTGAAATGTGAACACTGCTTGGAATTCATAAAATTGAAAGCTAGTCTTCTGTGCCCCATAAAATGGTCCTCATTGATGTTCCCCTTCACCTGGCTACTTATTCTTTCGTAGGCCTCGTTTGTCTGCAAAAGAAAAAAATCAAGAACAAAATTTGAAAAATTATTCAAGATTTATCCTGATAAGCATAAAAAACTAATTTCTGCATTTTCAATGAAATGGAAGATATCTTGATCAAAAATATTGATACACACAATTCAGAGAGCAAATGAATGTAATGTCATACATACAACAGCTAATTGACTATTAATAGTTGTGACTAATATATGTCCACAAGTCCATGTAAAGTAATGAAAATAATTCCCAAAATAAGGAATGGAATGTGATCCTGTAAATCATTTGGATAAAACAGGTATTGTATATAGCCATGCAATTGCAATCTACTCTGGAAAGATGTTACAAGAACAAAGAAACTAGAAAGCACAATAATAAGGCAGCTGCATTTAAGTGCTGCATTTAAAAAATAAAAAAAAAATTCCACTTTTGAGAAATATAGCAGTGCCATTCATTTCAAAATTTGGAATATCTTTGTTGTTGTGGTCTAAAATATAATGTTCATGATAGTAGATCATCATGGTAACACCAAGTGTTATTGTCAACACGGTCCCAGGGAAGGCTACTATCACTGGTCAAAAGGAGGGGAAAATTTTATGCAAAAAGACATATTTATTGATAATATATACAGTGGGACATCATTCACTATGGAAAACTTTCTTGTTAATTTATTGTTTGTGTAATCCTGACAGAACAGAGTTAATTTACTGGTCCCAAAGAGTTTGATAAAATGGAGGCCTCTGCATATTGACCAACATTAAAGGTTTACCACATTATTGTTTGAAAAATACTCACAACTTCTCTAAAACACCCTCATTTTGTCTTCTATGCAAACATTTGACTTATCATAGCCCTTTCCATGGCACCTCTCATGTCTTCTTCATCGCTTTTAGAAAGGAGCCTCCTTTTTCTCTGAAAACAAAAAAAGAAGAAATATGACAATGTAAGATTTGGTATTCCCTTGGTCGAGTTTAGTTCAGCAAAAAGTAAATGAAAAGTAAAGCACCATCCTCTTCCTCAGAGAAAAGTTGATTAAACTTCTCAGTTATCTCCTGAACAGAAGAACCAGTGCAAAGATATTTTCTGTCAATGCCACTTGTTGTCACAGGAGAGTATGAATTAGATTCAATAGAATGTCTTATTTTGCCATCATTTTCTCAACAAGTATTCATCATAATTTTGATATAATTTCAGGGTACATATTGCAAATGAAATAAATTGTGTTCAACTTTTCAAGATCTGTTGAAGTGATTTACTTTACCTTAATCACTTGCTTCCCGTCTTGATGTTTGGCGTTCTGCTCACGATCTAATTGCATCTTGGCGACAACATCACTTCGTGGGCTCCATTTGTCAGCAAAATAAGAATGAAGTCGTCCCATAGCATTTTTAGTTTGGGCCAGCTTACTGATGCTTCATGCCTTAGTTGATCTAATTCAAATACAGAAAAGTGAGAATAGAGAAAGGAAAAAAATATCATAACATACATGCACATATCTTACATTAACGTATCCTGCAATTTGAAAAATAGTTGTGGATATACTTCACCACAAGAAAGATAATATGATAATGTTAATCATGAGTACCTGATAGTAATACAATGCTTACACATCACTGGCAATGCTCTCTCTTTAAGTGTAGCAAACTTTGCAAAGGACCTCTTTACGGGTTCTGTCTCTAATTGTCATTAGAGGACATCAAACAAAAGCATTTCTCTCAGTATTTTTCTCTTGATACCCATTAACGACTAAGAATTGAATTGAATATGAAAAATAAGCAAAAGATGGAAATATTGATAATCAGGTGACATGAGGAGGTATTCAACAATAAAAACAATACATGTGTACTTTATGAATTAAAAAAAGGAAACCATGTTATATATGGTACATGTTTTAATAGTGTACAGTAAATACTTTACACACCTGTAATTCCTGTCATTGAAAAGGTTTTGCAAGGCTCCAGATGGTGTACTTATTTATTTTAGGCAGTGCATCAAGGTTCTTTCTTTGCTTTGGCTTTGGCATTTCTGGTCTGTAGCATGAAACAAAGCAAATGACACTTTTATTCATACCTGTTATACAGAAATCATATTTCTTTCTTAAGTTTTTCATTATTTACTTGCCTTGTTAATATAATGAAACAAAACACACATTACAATGATTTTTCTTTCTTGTATGTTCCAAGGGAAATAATAGAAAACAATATAAAAATATGGTTAAGAATTATAGACAAACGAATGTCACTAGGGATATTATTTTCGATACGTTATATCCGCAATGAGTACAGCAACATGATATTTGTTTACAGAAAGTTGTAATTTAAGAATAATGTTACGTTATAGCGGTGTGCCCAGACAAAATTAAGGGCACCAACTCAACTCCTCAGGCTGATATTATCATCTGTGTTGTCCGAAGTCTGCATGCCCCCACTCATTCCGGCTACTTGTCTCAATTCACCCCCTCCCAAAACTCTCATCAAATTTTGAGCAAGAACATTTTTAATTTCTACAACTACAAGAAAAGGTGGCAGTGCAGTGTCATTTTTGTCTTTTGACATTTCAAAAACAAATGTACCCATGCAGCACACTCATTCAATTTACGCGCAGTTCATGATTGTTTTTACATGAAAGACACCTATACATGGCACTTTAATCTGGGAAATCCTTGTAAGCTGTACTCAAAGTTTTAATTAGGCATTCCAATTTCTAGTTAGGTCTAAATCTTACTCACACAGAAATGGACATATGGGCCAACGCTACTTGGCCAACAACTAAACAAGATTTAACGATACACTCAACATTGCAGTTAACTAGATTAAATAATGCCTTTACATTCAGTTTACACTTTTCTCCTGGCCCATTTTGATGATAGAACTTAAAATGACATTGAACATACTTAGATACTTACCCATGACATGATTCAGTATTAAGTTAGATCAACTTAACGTCTTGCTTCTGAGCAGATGAGACATTTATCGCACGATGAAGCACCGCATGAATGGTACATGGTACGCGTACATAATGGCCGACGCTCAGGTAATCGTGCCCCCAATTATATGTACTATGCCCCACCTATCGACGCATAGTACATAGGATATTTGATAGTCATTATGCACCTAAGCGCACACTACCCAAACATGTGGCATAGTTCAAACAAAAAGGTGCACGATTCAAAAAATTAGGGCATAGTTCCCAAAAAAATGCACACTACATAAAATTTTGGGCACAGTTCATACAGTTTTTGGTGCAAAGTACATTGAGATATCTCTCTCTCTCTCTCTCTCTCTCTCCCTCTCTCTCTCTCTCTCTCTCGCTCTCTCGCTCTCCCTCTATATTGTCTCTCATGCCACATCTATTTGTCTTTCTTCCCATCTTTCACCTTCTCTTGTTCCTTTGCATTTAATTTTTCTCTCAGCTTTCGCTTCATTATGGTATTTCTCCATCATTATTTCGTTTTATTCATGTTTGTGTTTTGATCTCCATATAGTTTGAAATAATCATGCCATATTATTTTTCATCTTTTCTTATTTCATTTATTTTCATTTCCAAGTATCAAATACAACTATAAACAATGTTGACATGTAAACGGAATGGTAACAAATGAACATGAACTAACAACCGTATGCAAACTTGTTTCCACAATGAACGAAAAATGGTATCATTCGAATTCCCACTTCGATAAGTTATATGAGAAACACCCATGTCATGAGCAAAAGCATCATCAGGAACGCCAGTCGATGGGATACAGGATTCGCTGAATTACACAGCTCACCCTCACAGCAGTACGAGCAAGTCTCCATCGCCCAGCCCGGCCCGGCCGTGTAGCAGGCCTCGATACACTGAGCCCCGCAAGTCCGCGACGTGGCGTAGAACTCGCTCACAGCCCTTCCCATTTCATCTGTTGTCGTTTCCATAGTGACGGATTTCTATGGGATAATGAGATGAGATAATTGGAGTAATTATATAATTACAATGTATCGATCGTGAGGATTCATTAAGGCCTAATAATGCCTATACGTGATCGTAAAGACCTTCAAATATTTGAAGGTTAGGCAATTTCAAAATGCCTTGTCCGTGAACTGTGTTATATGCGAGCAGGACAATAACCCATTATGTTATTGAGTATGATTTATAAAGAATACACGAGGTGGTGTTGAAATTGCTTTTGGATTGTTTCTCGAAATTCTTTGTTATGATGTTTGCAAGCCGAAACAATCTCGGAGAAGCAAAATTAAATGAATACATACAATACAATGAATAAGTGAACTTTTAAAGAGCAGGGAGTGAGACAGGTAGAGACAGAGAAAGACAGAGAGAGAGAGAGATAGAGAGAGGGGAGGAAGAGAGAGAGAGAGAGATAGAGAGAGAGAGAGAGAGAGAGAGAGAAAGAGAAAGGGGAGGAAGAGAGAGAGAGAAAGAGAGAGAATGATTTTTAAAGGATAGACAAGGAGGTGTGGAAATTGCTTTTGGATTATTCCTCAAAATTGTGTGTAATATTGTGTTTGCAATATTGGCCTTGCATGTGACAAAATTCGTGTGCTAAACATGAAAAACGAGTACTCCACTGCTATTTTCATTGCTCTTACTGCTGCTGCTACTATTACTTCTACTATAGTTATTACAACTTATCACTATTACATGTATACTAAAATCTATCTCTCTCTCTCTCTCTCTCTCTCTCTCTTCCCCCCCCCCCCCCTCTCTATCTGTCTAACTCTCTGTCTCTCTATTACTCTCTCTCGCATTCACTCCCTCCTCTTTCATAAGTAAATTTATTTCACTTATGTAGAAATATAGCTTTGCTTGTCCGTAATCGAACTTGCCCCCCCCCCCCCCCAACCCTCCTTCTTTCTACCTCCTCTCTCCCCGTCGAAAGAACCGTGTACTTGGCCGTGTTCTGTTGGAAAGTTAATACTATAATATAACGGGATGGTATTGGGATCACTTACGATGCAATATCTTTCACATTCTATGATGGTAATGTTGGTGAGAGGGACTGGGTTCGGGAAGGGCTCGACGCAGTCTGGCGACCCTGTACCGTTGGCATGTGAGCACTCGTAACATTCTACGGCTTGGGATGCATCTGACGCAGAAGAGAATAAGAAGTATAAAGACTTTTCTATATTTCTATTATATTCGGTTCCATTTCAATTTATTTTAAATTATTTTATTTCCATAACTCAATTGAAACATGATAAAATGATAGCATCAAATTAATATCAAATGATACTTGCCATTTAACATAGAATATGGAATGTATTTGTAATTATACAATATCGAATGTCGATAAGTAATAAATGATTTTGAGATGCAAGATATATATATAAATCGAGAAGAATTTTAAAGGACATTGAGAAAGCCACTAAAAACAATGTTTGTATTTGTGTGGATTATTCTAAAAGAACGAAAAAAGAAAGAAAGAAAGACAAATAAAAAGAAAATGATCACATGCACGTAGTGCTTAATTCATCAACGATGTCTCTAAAGTTTAAACATGTATGCAACACTGGCTATCGGATTCCTGCTTTCCCACGCACAATTTATGCACATTGTCCACTCTTTGGGGAGTATTCCAGCCAGGATCTATCTTACAAACGCCCACATTGCTGAGCAAACTCCAAAGACGTTTGCATCATAGCGGATATCCATTAAATACGTGGTGGAAAGTGGAAACATTTAGAGTGGATTAATAATTATGTTATTTTAGCGTGATCGCCAGGGAGATTAGAACCCCGAACCCTTTGATCGAGATTCTACTGAATGAACCACAGAACTGTACAACGACAACTCCAATATATATGGACAATTTTATATATCATCTTCACCTTTCTTATTAATTTCGTCCGCAATATTATTGTTAAATATAAGTCGTTTATGCAATACAAACAATGATCATGGAAAGAAAATTTTAATGAAATAATAACAAGTGAGATAAACAGCAAGGAACTTTTTTAAAGCATTTCACAATAAAATAAAACTATTGTAGTAACGTGAAAAACAAGGTTCATATTCATAAAACTGTATTGAGCTTTGTTATCAAGTAATTATGGGACCAGGGGGTGTTTCACATAGATCCAAAGTTGAACTTTTCTCTAAGTTGGACTAAACAATTATGGAAAGCCGTTAGCATCCTTGAAAATATTTTGTAAAAGTTATTTTAAAAGGCATAATGTTGATTCAAATCGTTCATATTTTCAATTATCATGGGAGATTTCATGTTCTTGATGTGGACTTTATGAAAAGTCTAAAATACTTGAATTTTTGCATTTGAATATACTTCATTATAAGGCTACAAATGGCTCTCCATAATATTTAAGTCCAACTTAGAGATAAGTTCGACTTAAAATCTTTGTGAAACACCCCCCGGGACACATATTTTCCTATAAGATGTACGCATTCTGCAGAAATTAATCCTTTATTTTGGTATTGTACACGAAGCACAGGATTTTTAAATACGTGACAAGTTAAACAAAAAGGCATACAGTTCTTACCTCCTTGCATCAAGACCATTAGACCCAAAACGACTAGGTAGTAGGCAAACGCCATGCTGAACTTTACAATATCAAGATAGTCCTTAAGAAGCACACATTATCAAGGGCAAAGCAAGTTGGAGAAACCAGTCATCAAATTTAGTTATGCAGATCCGGTCATCGTTTCAAATTTGCCACGATGAAAACGAATGTTAACAGCGTTGGTTTACTCCAGACTACATTGAAAGTACTGCATCATGTGACGCAATATGCAGCTAGGAAACACTAATATCCTACATATCGATGAAATCCAAGTCAATGATAAATTTCTTTACTCTATTTGTCTCCAATTAACATTTATCAAATAGGAAATCAACGCAAGCATTTGTATATACAACGATGGTGCCACTGCATTGGGTGCATAATATTTTCTAACAACCGGGATACAAGTATTTACGTATACTAAAGCATTGAACTGTGTTGCGAGAAATCTTATCGATTATTGTCAAAAAGACGTTCGAGTACTTCTCAGACTCTATTATGATGGTAATTATTGTACACATCTCCGCTACCCTAATCAATATTGTCGAAGAATAACTCGCGACGGTGTTCTTATAAAAAATCCGAGGGCTTCCGAAGGTTCTTTATTCAAAAGGTTCTCTATTCCGAAACCCTGCTATGCCGAAAAGTCGTATGTTTGAAGGCTTATTATGCCGATTAGTCACTTTTGTCACAATATCAAACGATGGTATTAAAAAAAGGTGCTATTACTCCGAAGTCTGGAAATTGGACATTGGATTACTTTGTTGAGACTTAATTGCAACGTAAGCTGGTCTCTATTACGATTTGCGACTAAAAGATCAATTCCAATCTTTTCCTGCATTTTAATAGAGCAGTGTCCACCTTGTTCAAGTTAAAGTTAACGTTTTATTTCCATTATCATCAATAAATATTAAAAATCATATACAATAACTAAATTGCAAACAACATTTTACAAAGTATACACAAATTAATATAAACAAGTTCATGTTGTTTTTCTTTGCAAAACACAAAAACATAACATATTATTCTCAATTAAGTTACAAGATAAGTTATAAGATAGTCATATTAATATCATACAAATAATTTAAATCAAGAAGAAAAATAAAAAAGGATGCTGTATATTTATATGTCCAGTGAAAATGGAAGGCTCCACTAAAAAGCATGGCTTGAAGAGTGTGAATAGTGTGTTATAATAATTAACACAACCGGTCAGTGAAGGATTGAGCAAAAAGGGTTTAAATAAGAGAGTTTTGTATAGTTTACAGTGCGATCAGTCAAACATACATTGGCAATTCATAACTCTTCTTTTTTAATCGGATATTGCTCGAACTCTCACAAATTTACTTCTCTCGCTTTTTCTGCTTTTATTAAAACTAACTCGATATTAGGGTGGACTTCCCCTTTAATAAAGAGTTGGTACATACTGCATGTAATTATACCTTGCTTTTAGACCACTCAAAAAACATACTTGTACATCTCAATTATTCATGCCTTGATTAGAGACATGTGGGGGCCATGATTGTGAGCAAGGTTTTGTTTATAGAGTTGCCATGGTTGCCATCATTGTCTGAAAATGTAAATGTAATGAAATTGTAGGTTGCACTTGTTATAGCCTTTAAACAAGGCCACATGTCTGATAGACGCCGAGCGACTAAAAGAGACTAATCGCGAAAACCCGAGTGAACGACAGAGCGAGTAGCGCATCCGCCATTCGATCGCGCGTTCACCATGCACGGGTCGCTAGATTCATCTCAGCCGCTGATTGGGGTGAAAAATAGCCAGAGTCACGAGGCCTTCTCAAAAGGCTACACTTGTTATAGTTTGGTAGCATTATATCAAAGGCAGAAATTATCATGTGTAGACTTGTGCAGACGTTATAAAACTTGACGGATGTTTACAATATCTCCTCCCCATATCGTGTGCGAAATTGTATAGTCATAGGTTTTAAAGCTTTTGTGTAAAACATGACAATCTAGTGATGTTTTAAAACTAATATACCTCTTCATTAAACCACTGATTCAAGGAATTTCAGTTTTTAGGCCCGCGTGCAAAAAGGGGCAAACCATTTTGAAAGGTATTGTCATAGAGATAGAAATGGGGAAAGAGGGGTAAAAGAAGGGACATCGTGATATCAACCTTGGGAAATGTGAATGCTGAGGGGAGAGAGCAAGAAGGGAGAGAGACTGAGAGAAAAGAAAGAAAAAAGGGGGGGGAACAGTGATTTATCTTATTTAAGAGAGAGAGTTAGATAGAGAGAGATAGATAGAACAAGAGAGAGAGAGAGAAAGAGGGGGCGAGAGAGAGAGATATATATATATATATAGCGAGAGAGAGAGAGAAAGAGAGGGAGAGAGAGGGAGAGAGAGGGGGCGAGAGAGAGAGAGAGAGAGAGAGAGAGAGAGCGGGGGGGGGGGGGTAGAAGGGAGAGGGAATCGTGCAGATCAATACGAGTAAGTAAAAACATGGCAAAGAGGGCGTGCGTCAAATTTCGGCAACCAATATGGATTGACCCCTCTCGTTTGGTTTTGAATGGTAGGCTATTTGCCTCAAGTCTATTTCGCAATTTTAATAATGAGGCAGAGGAAACCATCATGTCATTTCAAGAACCAAAATATAAATAACCAATACAATACTACACAATCAGACATGCAGCTAGAAATGTATCCTACCATGTCTTCTAGCAAATGCAAATGATATAGGGGAGGGGTGTGCAAATGGCAGCTACAACGCCGACCCCAATCGTCCTCTGTGACATTATATAGACACAATCAGGAAGCACTAATAGGTCATAACAAGTACACACAATGAACCAACAAGATGAAACGTGTCAACATTTAAAAACGCATTATGTTAATGTACAGTTTAATAATATCCTTAACACTTAGTGTAATAAGCGATACTGTTTAACGCGGCGCATCTTCTTCAAGTCATTGACTCTATTATCTCACTTTTAGTGTAGGGTCTGCTGTATAGACTAGTAAGCCCAGCGAGTGGTTATTAGTTTTGAGGGAACGCCCCCGCGCCGTCTCCGCATGCGCACCTCTACGGCACGACCCGAAACCAGTGCTCTCGTTTGCGATCGAAATAGAGGCAGGCATGTACATTTAATGGATAGCTAGAGCATGTGAATGCAATGCATAGAGGGTGCTTAGCTAGCCCTGTTTCGTGTATCACTATTGACACTTCACACTTTTTATTTCGCTTTAGTCTCAGTACTTATTTTGATTAAGTCTTAACGGGCGTTTTGTTACTTCAAATTGATACTCGTCTCTGCTAGGTAATAAACGTCAAGGTTCAATTTGCACTTTCCTTTAATCTGCCATTGGGAAATAGGCCAGGGACATCAACATCTATTGCCGCTTTGAATCCGGCCGGTTGGAGCCCCATACACCGATAACCATCGACGAGAAAAGGACGGGTCTTAATTTTTCGTTTTCTCCTTTAAGGGTAAGTCCGTTTTTATAAATGTACGAATATGTAACTGGTCAATGCTTGGAAAAAGGTGCTTATTTCCATCCATTATGTTGATGAATACCGAGGCAACACGCGCTGGTAATTTAATGAGAGGGTTATCAGGAAAAAGGAGGATATATAAGAATAAGCATGCTATAAAGCATGAACAGAAACGTTACGTAATTTGAGTAGAAAAGGGATTATTGAACTCTCTCTCTCTCTCTCTAACTCTCTCTTTCTCGAATGCACTCTCTCTCTCTCTCGTCTCTCACTCCTTTGTCAAAATACTAAACAGTCATATCTGATTTATTTCCAGGAAAGCATTTAGTATATTAATATACTAAATGCTTTCCTGGAAATTCGTATGCATTATATGAATATGATTACTGTCATTTGGGCCTCCTCAGCTATTTGGCGGGGTAGAGGATTTTCCAAAAATTGTATAATATAGCAATATGAAGAGCCCTATTTTGTTTCGATTGGTTCAACCTGTACACTCTCCTTACTCTCCTTAAATATACCAGGATTAAATTGAACTCTGGACCCTACACTATGCCGGATCTAATCCCTATAAACCTAGCCCAAAACTTAATTGCAACCATAAACCTAACCCTATATCTTTGAAGAAATAAAACCTGCAGCAATTGACACACGAGCATATGACCGGTCACCAAATTATGACTTTTTGTCAGAATTGTACGTGACTTCCAACTGTAGCTAAAAGGAATACAATGTACTCAGATTAGAATTAGATATAGACTATGCACACAAGTCCCATGCGAAACTAAATGAATGAATATATATATGAATAAATAGATACGTAAACAACAATAATAAAAGTAATAATGACAATGATACAAACATCAATACTACTAATAACAATATTGATGATAATAGTAATTCTAATGATATTGTGCAGTATAAAGCAAGGTTTTGGAAAAGTGTTTCGGTGTGGAACTTTAATAGACTACGGATCATTAAATTGAGGTCGTTTTACCAAAAACAAAACTAGACAATCGTCACAATAGGATCGTCGGATTCCTGAAATAACACAGCGAGGCTTCCTATTGTGTCGGGAGGGTTAGCATAGCGGGGGTGCTGTGGAGTGGAACGTGGTCACATGAGTTTACTTTCAAATGATTGGTACCAACAAATATGACAGAACTGAGATTTAAAATATTAACAACTCGTAGCGTTTACACACAGGCAAGTCTAGTCTATGTTTCGATTTGTGTCTTACTAGTTTTCATTGACAGTGATATAAATATAATTTGAATAAATCGATATATGAATGAATAATTCCGTGAGTTAAACAAAATCATGAATAACTAAGTAAATAATGAATATATAAATAAATAAATAAATAATTATATAAATAAACCACTCAATATATTAATAAACAAACGAATCGATCAAAGAAAATCAGTGAATCAAAAGATAGACATGTAAAGGACTGGCTATGTTGATTAGACAGCTTAACAACAAGAAAATATTGTCACGATATCACTTTAATACACTGTGTTCTTCTATTTTGCATGACTACTAATAAAGCAGAGGTATGACATTGACGACTATTTGGAAGAAGGGGGGGGGGGGGGTCGTTGTTAATATTTTTCCCGCGGCCCCATGACAAATATAAAAACAAAATCAGATGATCATCAATAAGAAGTGAAGCACGATCATTTATTCTATAGTATGCCCTATAAAGGTACTTAAATATACCTGCTGGTTTATTTTTGGAAATTCATTTATCATAATCATGTCAAAAAGGAATTGCAATAATGTGTATACCACAATACCTTCTTCAACCTTTTAAAAGAATCTGAAATAGATAACATATAACTGACATCACAATCATCACAGTTGACTGAACTATATGAACGACTGACACCCTAAAATACCCCGACTGTGACAATGGTTTGAATTCCTAACCCAAGTTTGAACTCTGGCCATGCAAACTTGGTATTTATGCTTATTTTTCACAATAATTATTTATCAAATGTGAATGGGTAACGTCGGAAGAGCACATCTTATAATTATAAGCAAGCTTGATCTCTGGCCATGCAAACGCGGTATTTATGCTTATTTTTCACAATAATTATTTATCAAAAGGTAATGTGCAACGTCGGAATATGATTACCTATAATTATTAGCAACCTCACAGATCTTATTGAAAATGCACTGATATCGATAGGCAATATAGGGAGTGCCAATTTTGGGAAGATATAACAGTACGATTATGAAGGTATTTCCGTTGCATCGCTGTATGGTCCTGGATGTATACATGGCAACAAACTAAACAGATAAGGCCTATATATATTTTTTTTTAATATCAAAATTACTCTTAACATGAATTGCTGTTCTCCCACTAACTTGAGACCCCAATTAGACAGGTTTAAGCGTAAATCTGCAGTTAATGGATATGTTCTCTAAATTCAAATGAATATTTCAACTAAGTACATGTAACAATTTAATATATGTATACATTTCTTCAGACTTTAACTATTTAGCCATGCGGGTATGCATTTACTTTACTTCCTATTTTTGTTTTCACGTCGTACATAGCCCTGTTTTAGTGTATTTTTAAATATTTTGTCTATATACTTGACTTGTACCTTTCCGGATCTTTACATAATATCGTCGCTGTTTTCACGAAGTGACGGTAGTGAAAAAAATTGCATTCACTTTGCGTGACGATTTTCCTCACTACCGTCACTTCGTGAAAACAAGGACGATATGTGAAAGTTTCGTTTTTACTCCCACCATAAACGCACAACTGTGACACCCAATATGCAAGAGTATCTTCGTTATAATGCGGAGGTTTTATTTGACAGGGGTGATATGGACCTTTAACTTGAGCTCCTGGTGAAGTCATAAGGAGAAAGAGAGAGAAAGAGAGAAAGAGAAAGAGAGAGAGAGAAAGAGAGAGAGAGGGGGAAAGAGAAAGAAAAAAAAAGCGAGAGAGAGAGGGAGAGAGATTCATCATCGGGTCACGGTAGAGGTCAAGGGGAGCTTACGTTTATCTCATTTTCAGATTTATTATGGTGAACTTGCGATTAGCAACACGAACGCTACACTGACAAAAGATGCTGCATGATAACGAGAGATGTATTTTGTCTGAAATTAAGTGATTAAG